>JAUZNJ010053304.1:0-21377 GCA_034780135.1 Jordanella pulchra | reverse complement strand
CTTCTAACGGGGCCCTTAGTGTTACATATGATCATTTGCCGAAATATCACTGTCTTTGTCAGCTGCACTGTAAATGAGTCCTCTGATCATGGCAGATGTTGCCTGCAAAATAGCATGTCGTGAGTAAATTACCACCCAACAGGCAGAAAAAAAACATGCTACATATAAAAAAGGGACTTTTTTTAGCTGCTCCCTTTCACTTTTTTAGTATCCTTCTGCTGTTTAAAATAGGCTTGTGGAAGACGTAGTGGTGCTGGAGCAAAATGTGTTTTTCTGACTCATCTGAATAAATTTCAACAAAATACAGAAAAAGAAATGATACAAGAAAAAAGGAAAAAAGAGGGCAAAAGCAAAACACAAACCTAGAGTTATTCTAACCGTCACTGATAACTCAGGTTCCTGTATGAGATTATTTGGTTGCACCCATTGCTTTTGTCACTGCCAGCTTCTGCATTATCAAGCAGGCCTTCTTGTTTTTAAAATAGGAGTAGCAAAAACAAACTGGTCAAATGATATTTGAAAACAATGAGAAAAGAAACACGCTCGTAGAGGAATTGAAGATAAAGAAGCCGAATTGTTGATGTGAGGGTAAGAAAACAGGTATAGGATTACTGTATCCTGTAAAGCCTAATTAACAAGCAAGAACGGAGAGTTTTTACTAAAAAATCACATATTCTCTCTTGCTTTTCATTTCCAAACCACTCGCTGTTTACAGCTTTTGGTCACATAACATCCATTGAAAGTTACTGAAACGGAAATCCCAAGCAGGTGAAAATTTTCTCCTTAGAGTAAAATAATTTAAGGGTTGCGTAGGTGGAACGATGTGTCCCGCTCAGACAGCAGGGAGGTGTACAATATGGTCTGCATGAGAACAAGAGAAGAAGACATTTAATCTACATTAGTGTAAGAAGAAAAAAGCTAAAAAACAAAACAAGAGCTTCATAAAATACAAACTTAATTTCAGAGATTGTGAAATCAAAGAGATATTTGTTTCTTAATTTGATGTTGATTCTTGAAATCTGGGAGTAAAGACTAAACTATCACTATTATACAGATGATGGAATGATGGGTAGACTCTATAAAAGCGTTTTCATTTCATCGTAAGCTCTGAATAATAACCTCAGTCGCAACAGCAGTCATCCAGTTAAAGTCATTTTCTGCTGTTTGCAAATCTTTTCCCAGCAAATTATCTCTTAATGCCTTTATAACTGAATGTTGTAAAGACATCTTGATCAGCTGACTCTGTTATCAGAGCAGACATAGACGTCTGAGCTGGGAATCACTCATCTGTGTTCAGCATTTCTTCCTGCTAGTCAGGTTGATTTGCTAACTAGGTTTGAGGAGAGGATCCATAGATCTGACCTCTCCATCCCTGACTTGTTTGTTCTCACAAACATTGGAATTAGTTGGGATTTTAATTGTAGTAGTTCTTTCTACAGTTTCAGCAACACAAACTGGTGATTTATCTCCATTTTATGTGTTCAAACTTGGATGAAATCACCTCCTGGAGCAATTAGATGAAGTTACAATAGCTTAGAGAGGGCAGCCAGCAGCTGGATAACGCTTTACAGAAAAAATATCTTGTTTATGTAATTATCTCTAAAAGAAAGTTTAGTTCATAAACACATTAAAGTTGATTGAAACCGTTTATAAACGAGCTTTGCAAGTATTGGATGAAGGACCAAAAATATATAATCAGTCAGACATATAAAAAAAAATTAAAACACTAGCATGAGTGCTTAAACTGCAACAACACTTAAACTTTTATCTTGATTTACAACATTTTCCATGGCAAAGCACCACCTCTCTTAGATTTGTGGGGGGAAAAAAAAAAGCTTAGATAGATCAACAAAAGGTTCTACATGTGACTGAAGGAATTCCTTTAGTCAAGCCACCTTTTCTGTTCATGCTTCTCAAACATGAAGTCCCAACTATGACGTCTATCACTAAACATCTTAAAGCTTTGCTATTGGAAGAACAGTGCTGCTGCCACAACCTTGCCCAAAACTTATATGTTTGTCTGATACTAGCAGAATGTTGGGATACCATCCATAAGTTCAAATAAGAACATGCATAAACATCATTGATTTATTTTCAATACTACTATATCCATTTTTCCATTAATATAACTTTTTTTAATTTGCTAAAAACGGGTATTCCCAGTACCGTATGATTACAATCTTTGGTATTTAACTAATGTAATACATTATATATTGTGCACTTGAAATGGCGCTTTATTTTGGCAGGGCCATAATTATGATAAAATTGCACATTTATCACTTAAGCGCTTTGCACTTTAATCTGTCCTTTGATATCTAATTTTAGCTTTTTTACTAGTGAAATATGGATGGTTCCCATGACCCCCTTGGCCTGTATGTTTTATAATCCACTATATCTTCCATTGTTCTAGCTTTTCTTTTTATTTCTTATCCTAATGTTATCTCTATATAATTACACCACCTGGTTATACTGCTCACAGCCATAATGGCTTACTGTTCTATTTGTTGTCAAGTGTTGTTTTATTGATTTTATTGTTTTATGTTGTTGACTCGACCCACCGATGGGACAACAGAGGGGAATAGGCTATGATCTGGCATATTTACATGTACATGTCCATTAATATGCATCGTCCCCCTTTTAAAATAAATAAACTCAATTAATTTGGAGGATCTTAAAGGTGCAGAAGTTTGGTCTACAGAAGTTGCCCCTGTTGTCATGATGTGCCATACAATATAAATCAAGCTGACATTAAAAAAAAGGGTTTCCTTAAATTACTTTAGATGAGTTTTAGATTGTAAGGAGATTTTCCATCATGGCCATAATTTACCTGTTTTCCCCTAAAAATGTCAGGTTGACTAATTCTTCCAGCTTACAGGAAAGCGGCTGCATATGTAAATATCAAATTATATGTGGATACTGTGAATGCCAAAACAAAAGAGGAACAGTTGTTTGTAAAAATCCAGGATTTATTTTGTTGTATTTGTCCCCCCCCAACACACAAACACATACACATGTATGCTTCTATTTTCCCAGGGGCAGAGGAAGCCTCTTGTGTTCACTCTGGGAGTAGACCTCGCTGTCTACTCACAATGCTCCCCTTCTCACTTCAAAGAAGCATGTCGGTTGAAATGCTGCTTCAGCGGCGGAAGAGTTTGTCTGCCGCAATTAGAAGTAAAAAGAAAAAAAGTGTTGCTCTTTGCCTTCATATTTGACGTCTTTATCCAGCAGTCTGACAGCTTTAGCACTGAAACAAGCACTTAATAAGCGCAAAGTAATTTTTGTTCATTCAGTAAAATTTTTTTTTTTTGTTTATCTGAGTCCTCTGTGAGCAAAGTTGTGTTATCAGGGGTTTAAAGTTTGTATCTTGCTCCCTTTTCTTAGATCAAACATCCGTCCTGAGAATGCAACCAACAATTTCCATGAGTTCCGGATGCACACCTTTGAAAAAATCACCTCCTGCAACTCGTGCCACATGCTGCTCAGGTAAGAGGCCTGACCTCCTTCACGCACAGACACGCTAAAGATTTAGCCAGGGCAGCCAGAGACGTCTTCAAACAGAAAGGGGCTTTGAAGTGCTGTGACGACGCCTTCAAAAGGCCTCAGCTCTCCCCGTTCCTCTCCAGTGTACCCCAACAATCCATTCACCACTTTCTCCTTTTCTCCTTGTCCTCCTCGGCTTCACTCGTACAAAACTCCTTTTGAGTTTGCTGAACGGTATCTGCAACCCAAAGGACCGCAACTTGTGGTCTCTTCCCACAGCGGGAACGACTGAGTGGTTTCACCTACAGAAGACAGAGAGGAAGAAAAATGTCTGTCACACTCTGTCACTTCTTCCAAGGCGATGGATGGGAAATGGGGACAAGATTATTGCTCTGTGACACAGAACCAGGCGAGAAAAAGAGGCTGTTTTCTTTTGTTCACATTGAACTTGTAGCTTTTTCCATATTACTTGGTAAAAAAACGAATGAAACAGCTGCGTAGATTAGTTTGAATAGATTGAACTTCTCACTAAAATGGTCAGATTATGAAAGCCTGTTGGCATTTACACGATGCCATCAATTGTGTCCCATTTACATTTGCAGAAATGTAAGATGTGACCTTAAACTCTCTGTCCGTGTGTGGATGACAACTGAACCAGTACATAAGACACATGGTGGAAGCATCATGGTGTGGGGATTATTTTTGTCATCATGTGGAGGAAAGATTGTCAGATATGAAGCTCTAAATGAGATTTGATGGGTGCAGATTTGTTGTAGGTAGCGCTACAACAAAAGGGTTTGAAACCCCCCCCCCCCCCCAAAAAAGAAAATTAAATAAAATAAATAAATAAATAATACAGTTACGTGAAAAAAAATTGCAACAAAATCAGAGCTGATATGTTTACACTGGTACAAAGATCACTTTTTTAGGGTTTTCTTGTATTTATTTTTGAAACAAAATTGTATATTTCCTTTCACTTACCGATAATGCACTGATATACGTTGGTCTTCTGCACAAAATCATAATAGATACAAAGTTTCACCGTATCAACTTCACAAAATGTGAAAACATTCAAGGATTGCAAACTCATTTGCAAAGCACAGAAGATAAACAGTTTCTCCTCTGGTATTTTACAATTGTATTTCTCTGACTTCCTTACCCACATCACAAACTTTAAAGTTATTGTTTTGACAGCTAACGTGATATTTCTTCACCTCTTCAGATTGAGCCTCTCTTAAAGTTGTTTTAGAGCCCCCCAGGAGAGGTCTGGATCACACTTTTGTTCTTATGTGTTGGATAGAAATTTAGGATGGTACAAAGATGATTCCCTCATAGAATATGCATTGCTGCTTTGTGCACCAAAACAAAAGGTGCAGAAACCTTGATATATTAACTTCGATCGTATTTTATTGGAGAAATTAAGTTTTGATAAATTCATTATCCTCCAAACTGCTCCTACAACTCAGAAGTCCTGATTTGAATTCTGAAGAGGCTGAGGCTAATTTGGATAAGAACATATAACAGCATCAGGCTGAAAATACAAAATCTGTTCCCATATTTAGAAATATATATATTAGATAAGCTTTGCCACAGGATGGAGTGGGTGGGAGGTGTTTGAAGTTCCACTGAAATATTGGGAATTGTAAAATTCCTAGTAAGTAAGCTAAAACTATCTTTGCAATTAATTTTAATCAACTACAGCTTTCACAAACGTCTTCAAAAAAGTCAATCCGACCAAACATGCCTTAACAAACTCCACCCACAGCCAAGACAGTCCTACATAGACACTGCAGAGACTCCCTTCTCAAAGTTAATGGGACTGTGGCTTGATCCTGGAAAAGGACACAGTTAAAGGCACAATACTCTGAGTCAGGCCTACTTTTTAAGGAAAGAAAAACAAAGAGAAAAAATAGTTAACCACAGCAGGCAAAAATAATAGCTGAAGGGAAAAGTGACGTAGGTAAAGTACTGTTGTCATCGGGCCCTCCAGCACTCCAAGCATACAGCAGCACAACAAAAAAACGTGGCTCAAGATATTTAAAGCCACTTTAAGTATACGCTTCATTAAAAGGATAATGGGCAGGAAACCTGGCAAAACAGACATATATTGAGTTGATGATGACGCACATTAAGCAGAACTCTGAATCCATGAGGCCATGGTTCCCAGAAGGTTTCTGAGCTCTAACATGAAACACATTGTTTATAATATATTTGTCACTCTTTCCTGTCTCTATCTCTCTCTCTCTTCCCTTTGTTCATATACCCTTTTTCTTTCTGACCTCCCTTTCGGTCTCCATGGCCACTGTGTACAATTTTACTCCGTAAATAATTTCCAAAAGTTTCATATCCAGGTACCAAGTGGAACCTTATGGTAACAGTCATAATGGTCCGCTTGTGAAAACAAATCTGTTGCTGTGATCTACACCTCAGGTGGGAATTTCTGTTAACAATTATTATGAATAAACACCACAAACCGGATCTTTATGCAAGGCGGTAAAAAAAGCTATTGTTGAAAGAAAGCCAGTTGTCCTGTTTGCTGTTTGCAACAAGTTTGTAGACGACACAACTAAACAGGAATGGAACATCTTACTAATATTTTACAGCAGCAGTTTTATAAAAACTCAAACTGAGCATACAGTTATGAGAGTTATATTTGTAAAATCATTTTTCTTCCTCTTTTCACTTCAAATCTCTGCTTGTGACAAAAATAATATAAAAAATGTCAAAGGGCTATGAACATTTTTTTGCAAGGGACTGTAATGCAAATAAGATTATTGAGAATTTGAGCTTCCTCCAGAGGAAATCCATCTCCTGGCTCAATCGCAGTCCAAAATGTCAAAGTCATGGTGGCATAAGATGGAGCTGAGCTACAAGCTTAAATGTCACGTTGTACAGCAGCCCTCCTAGTGTGGCAAATTGAGCACAATACTGCATCTCTAAACAAGATGAATGAAGTTTTCAGGCTGTTTCACAACCCGTCTTCTTAAGCTAGACGGAAAATGCAGCACAGCTCTAAATCTTCCACCTGCCCTCTTCTCTAAGTGTTGCTGGAGCTGTTTTCTCTTCATCTTGTCGTTGCTTCTGTCTCTGTAGGGGGATCTTTTACCAGGGCTACCTTTGCTCCAAGTGTGGGTTAGGAGCCCATAAAGAATGCCTGGGACGCTTTGGCACCTGCGGAAAAACAGGTAAGTCCTCTCACATCTCTTCTAACTCAACGAGACGTTTCTGAAGAGGCCTTAAATTGAATTTTATCACCTAAAGTGCACTTTTATTGCAGAGCATGAGGGCGATAATACTTGTCTCATAAAACTGTGTTGTAAAGATAAAAATGGGGCCTGTTCTATCAAGATAAGAACTTTAAGCACAACCTTCTTGTCTTAAAATTAAGGTCATCCAAACATATGTATTTTGCATGTAACATATATATATACATATATATATATATATATATCCTGCAGCTTCCCTGCCTCCATTGTTTTTTTTTTCTTCTTTTTTAAAGGGAATGTCACTTTGTGTTGATGCATATCTCTCAATGCATAACAGTACTTTTACAAAGGAGTTTTTCTGAAACTTTTCATTGTGTCCCGGCGTATCCGTCACTCAGCGCTGCGTGCAGGCACAGTGACAGCTTCGAGAGAGGAGGAGGAGGAAAAAACTCAGACAAAAATGGAAAAGAAAAACAGGCCTTTAGAAACCAGCTTAGCATGTCCGTCCAGTGTGTTTATGTGAAGCAGCAAGCCTGTGACAGAGAGAGCGTGAAGAGCGGAGAAAACTGAAACTTTTTTTTCCTTTTGAGACGTTTTAAAGGGAACGATTGTGATTTTGCAACGAGATGTTTTTGACACTCGGGCTGAAATCTTACCAGCAGTGAACCAGCAATATAGCTCGCCGAACTTTTATCGCCGTATGTTTGTAATCCCCTTGGCAAGCTGCCACCTCCTGTTTGATCCAGCATTTGTTACGGCGCTATCAGGTCGCAGAGGCAATAAAGCCACTGCCAGGCCCACCTGGGCACCACGTTTGCCAGAGGAGATTGGGGCGACGCCGGCAGTTGGAGGGCGTCAAGCTGTAATGGCTAAGATGCTTGTTTAAATTTGCCCTCTCATTACTCCAAATTTACTTTTGGTTGGGGGTGGGTGCAGAAGAAAAATCTGATCTAGTGCAAGCATTTTATTACATTTCAAACTTTTGGTGTGTCTATATTTTGGTGCATTCATACTCCTTAACCTTGCAACAATGAGTGAAATACTCCCACACAACATCAAGCACCCAAAGTCACCTAATTGGTAATTGTCCACCTCCGACTTGGTTAATCTCAAGGTGTACTGTGAAGGCCTCATTTGTTATAAAACAGTTCAAACTTTGAATATCTCACACAGAAGATTGTTTGATCTATCATCTAAAACACTGTATCAACCAGTTCTGTTTTGTTTAGTTTTTGCATTTGCATTAAAATAGAACACATCAGTGATGAAAGAAAAATATCCTGGTCAGATAAGATCAAAATGTAACTCGTTATGCCACCTGCACAACGCTTTGTGTGGAGGTAAACACAGAGAACAAAGAGTTAGAGTGGCCCAGTCAAAGTACAGATCTAAATTTCATTTAAGATCTGTGGCAAATGTTAAAAATTGCTCACAGATGCTTTTATCTTTTTTTTTCTGCCACATAAAAAAAACAATGATATTCACGGAAGTAATGAGGCTCTGACATAAAAAAAAAAATGTAAAGAACTCCAAGGGGTATGCATGCATTTGCAAAGCAATTTGTCTACCTTGTCATAAAATTGCTCAGCTCTTGTTTTATTAGTTGCCTTTTGCTGTTTGCCCTCCAGATTATTTCATTATAAACGTCATAAGATGAGCAAAACAGATACTTAGACAAGCATGGACAGCTACATATTTAATGAAAGCATAATAAAGAGCGGACAGCGGGGCATCACTTCATGCAGAAATAGACAATGAGCATTACATTAAAAGCTTGCGTGTGTTTGTTTGTTTGTTTGTTTGCTTGTCTGTGTTTGACTGAACGATAAGGTTTGCTTACCTGCGTTTATCTCGCTTATTATCTCCAGCACTGCTTGTCTGCACAGCAGGTCAAAGGTTCAGCTTAGGGAACAATAGGCCTGCTGAGGGAGGCGTGGGTGCATGCTGGTACTAAAAGTAGCGCACAGATTTGTGGCAGTCTGCCAACTGGCATGTGTCTGCTGCATAGGTATGTGTGCGTGTTTGTGTGTGTGTGTTTACGTAATTGTTCTGTTTGCTCAGGTGTGTTTCTGTGTGTGCGAGCCTAGCTGAATGCGGTTGCGTGTGTCTGGGGGGGGGTTGTAATCCGTTCCTAAGGGAGCCAATGAAAGAAAGCGGTGGAGCACAAACCGCAGGTCCGCTCCCCGCACCTCTCTTCGCATCCCCCGCCTTGTTACCTCCTCCATCCCGGCTGTCAGGTAGTGGCAGCGCAGCAAAACAAAGCGAAGCGTGGTCAGACGCGAGCGTCCGCCTTTTTCCACTAATGAGGGAGTGTTGCCTTGTACCGATGAGTGTGTGCAAGTGTTTGCGTGCACCCACTAACCCGTCATTCACCATGCCTGTTCTCAAACTTCTTTCAGATCCCGGCTCCGTCAGAACTCAGGTGAGCTCGGTGTGTGTTGGTGCCGATGTGTGTCTGTGTGTTTCTGCAAAGCTTTGCTGCACTTTGAAGGCTGCTCTCCGCTGCAGCTATTTGCCAAGGAGACTCCAATTGACTTCAGTTACTGTAGCAATACCTGATGCTAGAAAATTGAGTGTTTTCAGTAGATTTAACCCGAGTCGCTGCTTGCAGACTGCTGTATGTTTTTACCTTTACAATGGTTTCAACTTGCTCTGTGCTGTAAAAAAAAGACTCAGCTTTCCTTCTGTCAGCTTCTGCACTAATGAGAGGTGTTTGATTCTCACTTTAACTGCTATGGAACTGGAAAGACGGCACACACAAGAAGCATGCAAAAAGTGTGAGCTTTATTGATGTTGGTAGGTTTAAATAAAGATGCTTTGCTCTCTGCAACTCTTTTCTGCAGCCGTTCACATTGCAGAATTGCTACATTGGCCTCTGGGTAAGAGCAGGCCAGCTTTAAATATTCATTATGTATTCAACATATAAACCCAGCTAAAAGTCTGCTTGATCCAAGTTGGATGAATGAAAAAAATAGTGGTATATTTTTTCATATGTTTTCAGAGTAAGCATATTAGCCCTCTTTGTTCTTAGCATCTTTATGTTTTTGTTTTCACAGGGCAGACATCGAGATCCAGGTGAGAGAATTAAAAGGACGTACCCTCCCACTGTGCACAGTGCATTCCCTCCCTTACTGGTTATACTTAGAAGCACAGACTGTTTCCCAAAAGACAGGATGTCAGCATGCAGCAACTCTGCACTGTAAAATTGTTCATTAGCACACAATGTAATTAACATATTATCAGTAGGACTGTGATAGAGTACTTTTCTTTTTGTATAAAATAATTAAAAGAACCTGAATTATCGTATAAGAAAATTTCTTTCAAATAAGTCAAGTTTAACAGCTACAGAGAAATTTGCCAATGACCTGAAGAAGAGAAATGGATAACTGAATATTGAGTTCATTTTAGTCAGTACACCAAGCTAACCGCTGCCAGGTTTAGCTGACAAAAACACTCTTCAGTGTAGAGGCTGTTACAGAGTAAAGGTGATTACATCTGACCTTTTTGTTAAAGGTGCAACGAAGAGCAAGAATTTAGGCAGATAACAAGAAGGTTAAATATAGTTAGTCTTTTTTATTCAAATGCCTTTGGACAGCCTGTTAAAAATGCAAGAGTTCAGGTAGGGATCTACAAATTACTCTCTGTACCTTATGGTGCTGAACACAGTTTAATGTTTTAGCTTTAAAAGTTCTTTCTTTTTGACAATGACTCCTGTCCCAGTCAGTGTGAAACTTCTGCTGCTTTTAATGTTAAAAGGTTAATAACAAATCACTGCAGGAAAGCCTATCATATTGTGAATATATACTCAATTATATTTCTTTCAGTAAAAATAGAATTAGCAGATCAGAGCTTTTTAAAAAAAACAGACTTTGTAAATGAGCTTTAATGCTATGGTCAGTGTGTCTTTTCAACAAGTTAAAATTTAATGTTAACAAATGTTACTTTAGATAATGAAATGTTAAAATTAAAAAAGAAAAAATTATTCAGTGAGATAAAATGCAGCAATCCTTACTTCTTTACTGCTTAGTGTCTCATTAAAATCTCAAACCACCCCTGCTGCCAGAGATTACCTTGTTTACCTGTCAGTCTCTTGCTAATTGATGAAGTTTCTGAACTGTTTCATGTTTAAGTCCCACTCTAGTTTTTCATCAGCCTCTCTGCTGAAAAACATGACTAACATGAGCCATCATTGTGTACATAGTGTGTGTGTGTGTGTGGCTGCATTCCACTTAGTGCTTTTAATCGCTCATAAACCGGTCCTGGGCACTCATTTTTTCCACCCCTCCATCCATTATACTGCAGAAAATGATTTCTGACTGAAGATGCATTAAAATCAATAGGCATTTGATTGCCCCAGCACCTCAGCATTTTATGATATTTCGCTGCTTCTATCTTTGTCTATTTCAAAGGTGCACTAACATGTGGCTCGTTCTTGTGTGGATGGGAATGTAATTCATGCCCCCAAGACTCGATTTTCCATGGCCCTGTGTCTTTAGAAGTCCTATTCAGGCAGGATGGCACATGTCAGGCTGCCAGGCTCAGAGCCTCGGCTCTGGAACAGATGCTAAAAGAGAAGCAAAGCAGAGATAGCTGTATTAGCTCACAGTACAATGCTGTTGACTTCTCCTTTATTTGCTTTCATTTTTATGTTTTTCATCATGCTCTCGCTTGTTTTGTTTTTGAGTATTGTTTTTCTTCTGCTATATTTTGGCAGTGCCAAACTGTCTCTCCACCAAATTAAGATAAAATTCATTGCTTTGGGTATACGAGACATATGGCTGGGATTTGTTTGTTCGGCATGAGTAGGAGTTTTGTGATGGAAAATTGTAGCTTTTTGGCTATATATATGAATTCAGTCATTGCTTGAAATTAAATGAAGATGACTGATGTGATTCCAGGTAAAGAAAGTCTTCTTTGATTAAGGTTTTTTTTTAAGTATTTAAAATCTTTGAAGTGAAAATATGAGGAAATGCAGTTTTATTCTGCTGTTTTTATCAAGTGAAATAAAAAAAAAACAAAAAACAAAAACAAATTGATTAAACAAGTAAAAATGAATAATCTTTAGAGTTTCTGTCAGACGACGCTGTGAGGCCTTAGTGGTGAACCAGAAGGTAAAGCTCACTACTGCTGATCTTATATCTGACAGTTGGGCAGCCAGTCATGCACCATGGTAATCCGTTTCTTATTTTACATTTGCAAACAAATCATAGGTGCAGCTGACTTTTGATGCCAGATTCGGAAACAAGACTCTTACTGTCTGTGTGCAGATGTTTCTTTCTCTTATTTACATCTATCCTGGAAACAGTGAAGAGTCTAATATATCCAATGATTTTGTCCCGATACTTTAGCTCAGCTTGTTTCAGGGAGCACATTACAATGGACAAAAAGACAATAAAATACAAAAACGATAACATTCTTATCCCAAATTGCTGCTATTTGATTAATAACAAATAAATCTGAAATTATAGTCAATTAATGACAATCAATATAGATATTTTCCGTGAGGTAGATTAATATGTGGTGTGGTATTCAAATATCCCTTTTTTACTAATCAATGCTTATAAATAGGATTCTGTATTAAACATGGCTTTATGGTATAAGGTCTGTTTAGGACAATCACTGTCTGAGTCATTGTTGGGCCCATTAAGGGAGGTACAGTGAGTCACTGACCCTTCCTTTGGTCCATTGTTTCAACCATTGTCACTGTATGTCACCTAAAGAAGTCAAGATTAAGATGTTTTGGTCACATGTTTTTAGCTGTGAACAGCTCAATTTTTATTGTGGTAAAGATTTGGTCACCTCGGCATGCTAAATGCTTGAAGTTTATATTTAACAAAAGGGGACCTTGCAATTAATTTAGCAGGTAATTATTTGACCTCCTTGAAGTACTAATAGACTATAAAGACTGTGCCATTATATTTCTGGTGGGTCAGGCGATTAGTTGAATAAAACAAACAGTGAGAAACAAACATGATAGATCTGATGCCTTCAAAGGCACATCTCCTTTAGCTCTCTTTCACCATTAGCTCAGCCAGATTTCAAATAATTCAAGCTATTATCTTAAATGATTTTAAATGGTCTTTTAAGTATCATTCAAATGTTATAAAAGGGGATTTTCTTCCCTAATCGAGCTTCCATCTATATTGATCAAACCTTTCAATGAGATCCCTATTAATCTGCCTCTCTTTCCAAATGACAGTCCCACCTAGTGGCTAATTCTGGTCATTTCACAGGACTGCCCAAGATGATGGTGATCAGGAACTACTTTGGCGTGCCGAGTCCTGCTTCGGGCCTGGCACTCACCATCCAGCATGGAGACACCATTGAATTATTATGCGCCGACCCACACAGCCCCTGGTGGCAGGTCAGATCTTCAGCTTATCCCTTGATCGCTTGTTTTTCAAGGCTGAAACATTTATTTACTCCCCTTGAAAAGCTGATTTTTTTTCCATTTATTCCACTGAACCTCCATTCGCACACAGTTTAAAACATATTTGCTATTCCACAGCATGTATTAGTGTGTGAAACATGAATTTAATTGTCAGCATTTTGCATCTTATATAACCAACCTGTGAAGCTATTTTTGTGTCGAGTGGAATGAAATGAATCTCTTTTAAAAGTGATGAAATCTCCAAATGAAACTCCTAACTTCCTCTCGCTGAAGAGACTCGGTGCATTTTGACACTTTTTGCTAACAAGCTGCAAACTAACAATGACATTCAAAGGCGCGGTTGTTGCCCCTGCCGACAATTAAACACACCACAGGGCTCTTCTCGGCAGGAAGTTGGATTCCTAGACGCTGGATATGTTTGTTTATTGCACACGTTTACAGTTACGGGAAGAAAAAGATGGTTGGAACTTCACTAGAACATCAAAGATAAGCCCCTTCCTGGGAATTTTCTAGCGTAGCAGCCGCTGGTCCATGAACAGGTGCGAGTGAGGCTGGAAATGTTGCTTCTTCACATGGGTTAGGATTTCATCATATTGTGACATCCCAACAAAACTCAATACGTTTAGCAAAGCATGGCTTTGTTTATTGACTGTAATTTTATTTCATTCAGTAGCAATTATCAGTTTATTTTGACAGTCCTTTCTCAGACGTCCAGTCAGCATGCAGAAGATAGCAGAGCTCCACGCAGAGCTGATAAGATATCCTGAGATTGCATAAAAGGAAAACGAGGGCAAACAAATAGGTTTGGCTGGGAGTGTGCCTTTCAGAGCATGCATGTTACTGGAATGCAAATAATAAAAAAATACATTTTCTCCCGGAGATCATAATATAAGCTGCCTTGGGCACATTATTTTAACCGAAAAATTTTTCAATCAGTCAGGGAACCGGGTCTCAACTTTCACCAGGCAGGCATACGACCTGCTGCTGCTCCAGCTGACAACATGCTTATCGCAGTAAAGCTCTCGTTATTATTCAACGAATCCTGATATGTTTAAAATGAATACAAGCAAAGGACAAAGATCACATACTTGTGTCTAAACAGACAGGATAAAAGGCATTAACATTGCTGAACCCCTGACCGGAATTCACCTATATGTGTTGGTTTTATTCATTAGCTTGCATGAACAGCTTCAGGTCACAGATCCAGGACTGATCTTTCCAGGCTCATGGATGGTTTGGCAATAAAGACCAATGCAAGAAATTCGATTTTAATGTATTCAGCAAATATAGATGGATCTAAAATCTTTATATTTTGAAGCCATACAGTATGTCTGTGCCTTTAAACCTTGTTTGGATTAAAGAAAAGCCACTATGAATTCAATGTTGTTATCCATAACTGCGTTTCTTCCAAAATAGTTCAAATCACTATGTGAAAAAAGGGACATTTTGTCTGTATTTATAGTTCTGACAAGTACTGTAATTTGCTGTGGATGTAAATGTTTTTCAGGTAACAGGAGAAAATAAAACATAGTGTCCATGTCTGTCATAGGGAGCTGGTTTCTATATATAACTGCTGTTTCTATAAGGTTTTTTCTTCTACGCTGTGCATAAATCATGGTGTTGAACTTTTACTGTCATCACCAAGGGAGGATTAAAAAAAAAAACTTTTCCTCCTCTGCTCCTCCTGCCAGCTACCTGCTGCTGTATATTAGCGCTGCAGTCCAATTGTTCTGGAGCTGTGGAGACACTCCACTGCCAGATGTATGTAACACAATTATCTCTGTGTGGTTTCAGGGCCGGAACCTGTCGACGAAAGAGACTGGCTTCTTTCCAAGCGACGCCGTGCGGCCGTGTCCCTGTGTAAGCAGCTTTTACCCCCAGCTCTGCCAGCAGCATCTTATATTAGCACGCGATTTAGTTTACAGTTTGTTTGTTTTTTTATTTAATTATAAAGCCCTTCATATTTATTATGACTAAAATCACACTTGGTTCTACTCCAAGATATGAGCATTGTTTCTCTACATTTTAAATGAGGTTTTAAGATAAAAACTGGAACCACAGGGAGAAGCAAAGAGCTGCCTGAGGCCTTCAAAAACATGATTGCAGCAGCTTATTATTGGAGTGATGAATTGGTTGAGGTTTTAAACATGCAACAGATTTTCCATCGTGCAGGGACTGGCTTACAAAGGGGATGCATTGAAAACAACTGCCATCTTGGGGAGGTCTACACTGTAACTGTACAATCATGTTTATTATGAGGGCAGAATTGCAAGATTCCAGAGAGAGTCTCTATAAAGCCCTAAAATGCCATCATGGGACCTACACCAGACTCTTGCTACTGTTGTTAGGACAGGGCAGGCCTTTATAACCACAAAGAGGCCAAACTAGTTCATCATTTGTAGAAAGTGTTTCTTTAACAAGCAAAACAAGGTTAATATTGAACAGCACCAACAATTAAATCACTTTCTTTCCCAAAGATAAAAACATAAGATTAGATATCAGTATGTCGCCATTTCTTCATAAACAGCAGAATATATAGATATAAAAGGGGGTGCCCTGTCTTTTTACACACCACTGTAAAAGAAAGTAAGTCGTTTTATCCGATGTAAGGTTTTTCTTTCATTGTTTATGGCTGTTTTGTTTATGCCACAAATAGACAGTCACTGAAGCTGCTTCAGAAATAAATCATTCGCTACAGATGATAAAGTCATATCGCCATATCTCTAAGAGTTTGACTTGTGTAACATCCTAATGTGAACTTTAAAATAGAGCAGCAGATTTGGCGACCAGAGGGACGTACGTCCTCTGACTGCCTCAGGTAAATAACAGACTCATGCATTGATTTTTCTTCCTTCCTGCAGGTGCCAAAGCCCGTTGATTACTCCTCACAGATGTGGTAAGTTTAGATGCTTAGGGGTCATTAAAGGAATGAAAGGGTTTTTCATATCAAATGGTATTGAACATTACATTTTGATTTAGTTTACACTGTACAAAAGAAAGATCGGTAAAAAAACAGAAAAAGTTCAGGTAACTTTCTGCCAGGACCTTTACTGTTTATTTACAGATTATTCTGTTTTTAAAAATCCTTAAAAAAACAGCTTTATCCTTTTTTTTCCCCTAAATGTTTATCTAATTTAAATTTCTTCAAAATGTTGCCCATTTTTTTCATTGGACTTGTCAGAAATCTTTTACCTAAATGACTGATATACACGGTTTAAAGATCTGTAAAAGTAAATTATGGAAAATTTCTTCAAATAAATGCGGTACTTTATACTGGGGAATTCTCTGAGATTTCTGTATTCATTTTAATTAAGTTAAATTTGATGTTTTAACCAACATTCTTGTCAGATTTACCAGTTAACGAAAGAAGTTTGTCAATTTTGACAGTTTGTTATGTTACAGACGCAAAACTTTACATATTTTAAAATTATTTTCATTAAAATACTGTTTTTTTTTTAATCATTTTTGTTGAATAAAAAATTTAAAAGTATGGCATGCATTACTATTTACTTCCATTCTTTATTTACCCCTGATGCCACTAAACAAAATCACACCAGTTTGCTTCAGAAATCACTCAGTCAGTAAATAGGTTCTAGTGACGTGTAAATAAAGCACCATTAAGTTGTAAAGCACAACCCAGCAAGACTTGCTGTCCAGCTAAACTCACAAGTAAACATGGATCAGAGAAACAGCCAAGAAGACCCCTCGTGTCTCTGGATCCACATCTCATTTGAAGGAATCTGACATCTTTACACAAAAGTGGAAACAAGAAAAAAGATTTTAGAATTCAATTCTGTCTTCAGTTTAATCAAACGTAGAGGACAGAAGAAACCACAAAGGTGTGATTGAAGGTTCTCTGGTTCCCTTTCTGAACATCTGAGGTGACGGCATCATGATGTGGAGAGGCTTTTCTTTAGCAGCCACTGATCCTTCTCCAAGTTGAGTCTGAAAGCTGGAGCTACAGCAGAATGGTTTAGATCGAAGCACAATCATTTGCCAGAACGTCCCAGTCAAAGTCCAAACTGTAATGGAGAATCAAGATCTGCTTTACGCAGAGCTACTCGGTTCACTCTGACTGAGCTTGAGCTATTTTGGTTAAAGAGGAAACATGCACAGCCGATGTTAACCTTAAAAGACCCTCAAGGTCCAAATGACCTACATTAAGGTTTCTCTTCGCTGTAATGTGAGAAAAGCTACAGAAGTTAAAGCACCAATAATATTTTTATGAGGTATTGCACAGGCAGTAGTTCCAGTGTTCTTTGTATAAACGACAGGATCTTCTTTCTGTTTTAACCATCATAGGTTTGCGGGTCCAATGGAAAGATTTCAGGCTGAAGCAGAACTCATCAACAGAGTGAACAGCACCTATTTGGTCCGCCATCGCAGCAAAGAGTTCACAGAGTACGCCATCAGCATAAAGTATGTCTGACATCATGTTTTACTGTATTTAAAACTAATAGATTTCTGTGCAGTGCTACCGTTATCATGTATTGCTTTTCACTGGGTGAACACTGCAGATGTTAGGTTTCATTTAGCCAGGCTGTCTTTACACGGGCCGAGATTATTGTGTCTCATTTTCTTGTACTCACTGTTACATGACGGTTTTCCTGCGTCTCCATGGATGTGCTGTTATTGGTTAGCCAAACCACAGTATGGACCAGATGTAGCTTCAGCCTCCACTACAGAACTTGACAGACTAATTTGTACCTTGTTGGAAGGGCGATGTGCCCATTCCGAGGTGAAGGCTATGGTTAACCACATGTAGACAGCGGCCTCGGTTGAATGTAATCATTAGCATTCAACAAAAGAGCCACATAAACAGCGTTTGTGTGTGTTTTTTTTTTTTTTTTTATGGAAATCACACTGATGTTCAAGTCTTAGCAGTCTAGTCTTCAGAGCTTTAAACTGTAAAAAAAAGAAAACGTGTCTTCTTTTAGTGCTGTTTTTTTTGTGAATGTTGGGAATGTTCCTGTAAAGCCAATTTCACTAATTACTTTCATTTCATACATCTTTGAAAGTTTTAATTGCATGTTTGCTCGTGTTTTTTAAGGGCTTATCAAAGGTATTCTAATCTAATGTAATTACAAAGATGCCTTCTAATTCAATGCAAGGGGTTGTTAAAAAAAGCACCTAAAATCACTTAAATTACTTTTATTTATGTTGTGCCAAATCACAACACATATCTCTCAAGGCACTTTATAGACACAATTCCAAGAAATCATACAGTCCGATTGGTTCAACGTTTCTGTCAAGATGACTACATCGAGTCATTGACCTGCAAGACGTCCTCCTCCTGGATGAGTTTGTAGCAACAATGTCGCTTGCATTTTATCGCTGACTCTACAGCCATCCCTCAAATTAAGTATGCATGTGGCGACAATGGAGAAGAAAAACTCTCTTTTAACAGGAAGAAACTACTGTTATATCGGAGAATAGAGATAGAATGAAGAAGCATGATGAAAAGTGGTCCCTATGCCCTCCAGCAACCTAAACATATAGCAGCATAAATATAGAAAATGACTCAGTATAACCTAAATATTTTGAATAAGATAAACAAATCCAATTCAAATGCAGACATAAAAGGAAGATCTTGTGTATTTCTTTAAAACTAGATTAATATGGATTAGCATATGTAATGTAATTATAGAATATTACATTTCCACTTTGTTAGAGCTACTCTAATTGTGCAATTTACAGTTTACAATGTACAGTTTCTAATTAAAATCACATTTATTCTGTGCTTTGTATTGTAAAATGAAATCCCAATAAAATGAAGGTTCTACTTTTTAAAACGTTTATACTGGAGCAGGGTTTCATCTTGGAGCTCCTTTGTGGTGACGTGTTCATAGATAGTTGTCTGTTGGATGCCTAAGAAGCAGCAGTAAAAAACAGCAGCATGTTTGTGGTGAAACTTTGAGGATGTTTTTTGCAGCAATTTTTCATATCGTTTAGTTGAGATGAACTCAATCTTGTTTCCTTTGAGACCTCACAAGAGTCGATCAGAGTCCACAAGACCTCAGCCTAATTCGTGCCTCAGCACGATTAAAGCCTCTGTGGAAAATATCGCACAGTACAGTCGATGGTGCCTCTAATGCTGCCCTATTCAACAAAATCAGCTGGATTTTTCTGAACAAACGTGGGGGACAAAACCAGTCTGTTAAAGGTGTTGCTTACGAAGCAGATGTCCTTTATGTGCACACCCCTCTATAAAATGTACCTCCAATCAGCTATAATATTAATGCAAACCCAAACACATGACTCTGAAAAGCATTTTCACCCTCTCGTGCACCTTGGCTCCTCCAAAGCCATCATTCTCATGGTGTCACAAACCTCCAGGACCCCACGCTGTAGAGGAATGGCCCGAGCTCTGCACGAGGGCCAGAGGCCGGCCGCCGATCGATGGTGGTGATCAGAGAGGGAAATTACACTCATAACTTATTCAATGGCCCACAGGTACAACAACGACGTGAAGCACATAAAGATCCTGACCAAGGAGGGCTGCTACTACATTGCAGAGAACAAGAAGTTCAGGAGCATATTAGTGAGTTTTTTCCACCCTGTTTCCACTGTATTTTTTTATTATTAACTTTACTATAATGTTCATGTAATGAAGTGTCAACAATGGATTGTATTTTAAAAATGTGCACAAACATAGCGCTGGTTAAAGACATGTATGCTGACCTGCAAAGCTTTTCAATCACACTTAGAAATTCCAGCACACTGTTGATGTCGGACTATTTTCTTACCTCAGATTTTCTACAAGATGCCATAAAAGTTGTTCTTATTCCATCTGAGTCCACTGTTGATTTGAATGGGACTCTGTGTGCGTGTGTCGTCTGTGTGAAGGAGCTGATTGAGTACTACAAACACCACTCTCTGAGGGAAGGCTTCAAGAGCCTGGATACCACCCTGCAGTTCCCTTACCGGGAACCGGAGAACGCCGCCGTGCATCGCTTCAGCCGATCAGGCAGCAACAGTGAGTACAGCAACATTCTTTACCGTATGTTAACCCCTAAATACAACATCTCTGTTATGGCGTTAAAATTTAAGGTTTTTCAAACTCAGATTTGAAATAACAAACCGTTTTTTAACATTTCATTTAGTCTTTTTATTGACATTGAAACAGAATTGTGAGAACTTGCTGTCTTTTTTTGGTTCTTTTTTTTTTTTTTGAGAATATCTATTGAACCAACACACATGCTAACAAAACTGATGGAGCAATTGTTGCTGCTTCTGTTGTATTTAAAACACAACTATGAGCATAAATTCCCTGAAAGAAAATTCTCTAAAAAAAGCCAACTTTTTGTTTTTACTTTTATAGTTGAGCGTGACTTCTATTCACAGCTGAACGAGTTTACAAAAAGAGACGTGGATCTATATTGTAGTTCAGTCTTTTTATACCGTTAACTGTCACATGATGTCCGCGGGACGCATGTGATTTCTCCAAATTTGCAGCCTTTTACTGCCACAATTTGGCTACTGTCCACCATCACATCGGTTTTATATGGTGACCTTCCCAAGGGTTAAAGAAGAGCAGCTGATATCATTGTTTGCTTTTTCAGGCGTTTCAAAATCATTTTTTGACGGGTTAACGGGTGAAATGATGATTGTTATTTTTTTGCTTATTAAGCTTTAATTAATCTGGTTTTAGATTTACATCTGCATTAAAACCAGAATAAACCCTCTTATATTTAGCTCTATATACCGTTTGAGAGGGAGATTAAATACCAAGCACACCTTTAATCGCTTGGTGCCAAAGTTAGGCGATTAAATAGAAAAAGCCTCTAGCAGAGGCTAAAACATTTAACCAAGTGATCGGTTATCTGCAGATAGCTCTGTCTCCTAAACGATGCTTTAATTCAGACGGGAACATCTTGGCTGCGTTTAAAGAGCTGCACAGCGATGTGGTGTTACCAGCAGTTCAGCTTCCTGTGATGTTAATGGGTTTTGACTCGCTGTCAGGCAACGGTTGGAGAATTCCCTAAGCATGGTATTAGATTTGATAACACTCCCTGGCTGATTAGTGAAGATCAAATCAATTAGAGCTTCATGGAGGACGGATCATTTCAATGAATTAACATTCAGAACTTGACTTGAAGTGTAAATATCTCATCCAAATGATATTATTTGATATAAACAACTGTTTTAATCTATTATATCGTTTAGATTTTGAAGTAAGTCAAAAGCTTTTCAAGGTTTGTTGCAGGAGCATTTAAACCATAAAGTTGTGGTCAAAAGTTTACATACACTTGTAAAAAACATAATGTCATGTCTGTCTTGAGTTTCCAATAAGTTCTACA
>JAUZNJ010053293.1:19718-29853 GCA_034780135.1 Jordanella pulchra | reverse complement strand
TATGTATATATATGTATGTATGTATATATGTGTATATATATGTATGTATGTATATATGTGTATATATATGTGTGTGTGTGTGTTCTTTTACTGATATAATATTTTGTCTCTTGTTGATTATAAAATAAAAATTGTCACTATTCAGAAACAGAGGAAAAGCAACAAGACATGCATTCAAAACTGAATAACCTTTAACCTTCTTGCTAATCCAACTTGTAGAACTTCTCTAATGCTGTTGCAGGTGTTGCTGGTTTCTTTGCCATCCAGAAGGCTCTACAGAAGAAGCTCCCTTATCCTCTTCAGTGGAATCTGCTTATTTCAATAGGTGACCTCTAAATGAATCAGATTTCAGATGGATTTGAAACATCTTGACTCCATAGTTTCTTTTCAATCTTATTTTAAACCCTGTTTCTGTTTTATTTCAGTGGCGTCTTCGTTTGGTAGTTATGCAGTGACTCGCTGGGAAACACAGAAATGCTCAGACCTGTGGCTGCTTCTTGAGACAGGCAAAGTCCCCGAGAGATCACCTCCACCACCAACTGGTATGTTATTTTTTTTTCATTGTGTCAGTTGTTGATCCTCATTTATTAATTGATACAGTCTACAAGGATGTGTCTTTAACTTAGACTTTTCTTCTTTCCCCCAGTTTCTCATTCGGAGGAATCTAAAGCAGCTCAGAAGACAAAGTATGGTGATGTAATGGAATAAACATACTTCTGTGCTGCCTGTTCTTCAGAAAATATGTAGAGATCTGTGCGAATACCTGCACTTTGTATTTATTTTACATGTTTTCCATCTTTCCTATGTGCTTCAAGAAATAATTTTATTGTTTGGTTTCAGACTTTATTGGGCTTTTGAATTTTATAACAGAGTTAAAGTGGATTAGAAAAAAACTGCACTGTTGGTCAGGAATTAATTTGGGTCTGTAGCAGAAATCTGCTGTTAAGCCTTTTGATCTGGTATTATATTATGTGGACATGTTTGTTTGTCATGCAACAGAATGTGATCCACCAGCAGCTGCCGTGGGACACATCAAGCTTAATGTTGGTGCTCCTGTTTTCTCTGAAGGATTTAAACCAGCTAATGATGAGATTTTGCTTTTAAGGATACGAACGTCCAGTAAAAGCTCAAATCCAACAGTTAAAAACATTTTCTGTTGCTATCAGCCACAAAAAAAATAAAAAAAAAAAAAAAAAAAAGAAACCTGTTAAGCACTCAGGTCAGAAAAGTTAAATAAACTTTCAAAGACAAATTGTGATTTATTCATTTGTATGCAACATTTGTCTGAACTTTTTTATAAAGGGGAATTTGTTTGGAAGTTGTTTTATTCTGTTTGTCACAATTAAAAAATTATTTTAAAGAGAAAAATATCAGCAGAATAAACAAGATAACTCATTCATTGTTTAGGACCTCAATAGTCAGAGTTGTGTTGTAACTAGTTACATTTACTTGAGTAACTTTTTGAGAAAAACGTACTTTACGGATTAGTTTTTCTGCATTGCACTTATCTACTTATACTTGAGTTCTAATATAATGAGGTATCACTACTTTTACTTGAGTAAAATGTCTGGCTACCTTACCCATAATGAGTAACTTCAGTCAATGAAGAACAAGCTTGTTTTAAACAAAAATTCACCAAAGAGACAAAAATCTACAATTATTGTCGGAGTGAGACCTCTGTTTTATACTTCAGCCTTTTTGTTTAATGTTATTTTCTATTTACTGATCCTGCCATGTCATTTTGAAGGTCAAGTGGAAATACAGCAAACAGTTTACTGCATCATGTTACAGGAAGTAGCATGTTCTCACCTACCTCCTTAACATACAATGTGTTTCTTCCACCTGAAATGATTGTTTAATTATTGAATGTTATTTATCTTTTTATCTAACTTTCACAATTTGTAGATTACTTTATATTCTGTAAATTTACTTTCTTTTTAAAACATTAAATCAGATGTTAGGAGCAGTTACTAAGTAATTTTGTACCTTTTCCACAAATTAGCAATTTATTGGATGGGTACTTTTTGCTTTTACTTGGGTAAAATATGATGAAGCAGAGCTACTCTTCATTGAGTACAGTTTTTGGACACTACCCTCTGCCTGTGAGTAGTTTGGAAAATAAACTCATTTATTGCTGTTTAGAGTGGATTACAACCCCATTCAGTAAATTAAAAGTGTCTTTTATCCTTTATTTTTAGTGACTTAGTTTACAAAGTTAAATAATAAAGACAATCTGTCTTTATATCTATTAAGTATGTTGTTCTGTCTAAAGGATAAATCAAAACCTGTAAGATAAGAATATCAGATCAGTTCAAAATATTTTCAATACAAATATGTTGGCTTAACAAATATCATAAATACCTCCTTAGAAGTTAACTTCTTAATTTAGTAAAAAAATAAACTTTTGCTAATTAAAAAACAAGCATAATTGGGATACATGTTCTAGTTTTTAGAGTGAACAAAAACAGGATCAGACATGAGAGGCAAATATGAAACATTTAGGCATAGAAGAACTTGAATGATTGAAACACTGAAGTTATTTCAGGAGCTTTTCGGGTCAGAATGAAGATTAAAGTAAACTTTCATCAATATGAAGATTTGGAAAAGAATTGACTATTTATGGATGTGATTAAATAAAAAATTAATAGCCGTCAACTTAAAACCTAATATAATACGGTGAGTCCTCCTGCCACACTTCTGTGTTTCCTGTTGTAAAAAATGAAGGGAAAATTCAGCAAGTCAGCGTTGAAGGCGGTGAAGCTAAAGCAGCTTAAATTCCTTCCAGAGTTAATGATGTTATTTAACCTGTAGGATTACGATATTCAAAATAAGGTTGGAAAAAAACTGGCCTTTATCCAGACAGGATCTTTTTAAAGGCTTTTAACTCGTTAAATGCCAGGATTATAGTGGGTAAAAGACCTGAAGTATAAGCAGGAGAATAAAAATCTGTGTAGAAAAACATTGAATAGAGTACATTAATCAGCTCTCTGACCTTTAATATTTATAATATCTGCATTGATTAAAATCTAAATATCAACTCAAGGTAAGAGACAAGCTTTAGCTTATCGAAAGGACTTGAATATTTATCAATGAGAACAAAAACGGCACTAAAAAAATCGATCACGCAGAAAAAATACTTTATCTGGGAGATTATTTTTCTGCTTAAAGTTTTAAAGTTTTCTGAGAATGAATATTTTGTGTCTAGAAATAAAAAGACCAGTGGTTCACCATTGCATCTTTAGTTTGTTTTACTGTTTGTGCAGCAAGCTAAGTAATCTTTCAAAGTCTTTTAAAGAGGTGTAGTTTTTTTTACTACATAACTGATAAACAACTATTTTATTACAATCCTAATCCCTAAACCTGTTACAGTTAGTGATGTGCCACCAATGGAAAGGCCCAAAAACCAATGCAAACCAAGGGGTTGCATTCCTCATAGATCTGCCTCTAATCAACTATTGGAAATACAGACTGTATAATATGCAGTGTTAAACAATAGAGGCTTTCAAACATACTTTTAAAATCCTCAGTAAATGCAAGCCAAAGACTAGCTACTGTGAAGAACAAGATGGAGGTGAAATGGATGAAAAAGAAAACAAAATTTTCTATAATTCTATTTGAAGAAGGTTTTAGGAACGACTTATTGTTCTATTTTTCTCCATACACATCATTTTTCCAGCTTGAATCCACCCCCACCCTCTATTCCTTGCCCACCAACTGTAATTCAAAAATCTAATTTAGCTCTTGAAGATTTTTAAGCCTCCTAACACAGGCTCTGTGTCACATATGCACTGATACAGGCGTATGAAGGCAGGAAAGTGCCAAGAAGAGATGATGAAGGAGTGAAGCTGCAAAACAATGCAGAGGATCAGCTTGCATAATCTAAAGAAGGGCCAGATGGAGGGCTCTTTGGAATGCTTGGCAAGCTGCAGTACTTTTTGCATCAGCAATAACAAGACATGAAGAAAAGGGACAGCAGGAGCAAGCTGTCTGAAAAATTGTTAAATTATTACACTCGTTTGAGCTTTTAAAAGACACTGTTTATGTCCCCGTTTTTTCTTATTATTTTTAATTAAGTGTCCATACATGATCATTCAAATTCCAGTCTGACTGGAAAACTAACAGAAAGGAGGTTTGTCTTTTTTAACCGCTTATGCAAGATCCTTTTGTGACGACGTGAAAGTGAGTTCAGGATTGATCACCGGTACAGTTTTTACAGATGACGACAGGAGGAGAGTTCAAGCCCAGGCACGTCAGGCAGAAGCCTAATTTCTTTGTTTGGTTCATAGAAGCTTAACGGCTGCTGGCTGCCATCGATCTGCAGATTGACTTTATGCGATCAGACTGACCCCTCAAGGACGTAAAAGTTCAAACAAATAGGGTCTTATTACTTCTACTACTTACAAAAGCAAACAAAAGCTGAGAGTACTTCTCTGGGATGATGCACACTAGACATTTTAGCATGAACCTTGATTTCATAAAGCAAATTGAATATGCTTTTAAATAATTAGATTTTTACTATTTTTACAATGATCGTAATTACAAGCTGGTCAATTAAAGAAGCAAAATCCTAAATAAATAAATGGTGTAAATTAATCTTTTAAAATCAATTAAAGCAAAATGAATGACTCAGAAGTTATTCGATTAAATTCTTTCTAAAAACAAAAAAAAAGCTGAAAGTATTTGTCAGGGAAAGCATTGAATCATTTTTTGTTCTGAAAATGTAAAGATTCTGCACTGTTCTTGGGGAACTTTTAGCGCTGATGATTTCAGACGAGTCTGTATCTTCAGGCGACCCTTCAAAATAATTTTAAAATAATTTTTGATAACTGCTGTTTGAGAAATACAATTTTCCAGACACAATGGAAGAACATCGTTTCTCATTTATTGTCAGAATATAGTAGATCAGAAAAAAAACAAAACAATTTCAATAAGAAAACTGCAAAAAAAAACAAAAAACAAACTCACTATAAACATCTGGATTCAGCTCCAGAAGGTAACAGATTCAGTTTTGATCACATGAAACATTAATATCTAATGGTAAACAGGACGGATCATAAATGCAATATACTTCAGGGAGTAGTTATCGCCTTTAAATGTGGACCACTCCACTCCAACACCCAAGAGTGTATCATCAAATCCCCAACGATAAACCCCGTTTGGGTTTGATTTATGACACTTTTTGTACCACCAAGCCCCCAAGAATAATCTGGCACAGCTGACGTCATTACAGTCCTGCCGGTTGTCGAAGGTGGAGAATTTCTGTCCGTTGTTATAACTCAGGGAGTCTCCTGCAGAAAGATTTCAGAACAGCAACACAACAGATGAAATTACAGCACAGAAATATCCCCAGGATTAAAACGAAACTACTATTTGAAGTGCAACACAACATCGAAGTGGTTAAATGTAAATAAGCATTGGATTTAGTCGGATAATTCAGTCCTTATTCTATGTCTCTTACATAAACTTGTTGAAACTGAGCAAATTACAGAAAAGTAGAGAGTTTATTTTCAAAGCTTAGCATAGCAACATGCTAGTTTAGATCCCTTTCATTGCTCATGTAAATAACACATTGATAAAGTCAGTGAATTTTATTTCTCTTTGTTTATCCTAAAGTTGCTTTGCTCCCACCTGCTCCTCCATCAGAGAACCCAGACACATGCAGAGGGTAACCCAAAGACTCTGGACCAACACTGAACAAGTGGTAACGAGCGTAAGATTGATATCCTTCAAAATCCTCCATGACAACCAGCAGCTCAAACTTCTTCCTGCGACATAAATGGAAGAGGTTCTCCAGACCTGTAATCAGAAACAGATAAAGCGACATCTCAGAGACTCATTCTCGAATCTGTCCTAGAGTTGGTTTCAGCTTCATATCTCACCCAGCCAGTACTCTCCAGCCGCCCACCCAAAACCAGACTTGTAATAAATCCATGGTCTGTAGAAGTTCACAGAGCCATCCATCCTTCTTTGGAAAACCTGGGGGAATAAAGCAGGAGTCGGATGTTTAAAAGAGATTGTTGGTAGCAGAGCCGTCAGTTTGAACCCAAAGTAATGGGTTTGGATACTCACTGTCCATCCTCCTCCAAAAGACTTCATGTCACAGTAAACCTGCAGAGACACAAACAACAGGAGGATGTTAGTCAGACACGCTGCTCTGATGATCCTCCTGTTGACTGCAGACAAATCGATGCTGTTTGTTCTCTGCTGACCTGATCACCTAAAAACAATCTGTAGCACACCAGCTGGTTCAAACTCAACACCAGATAATTTATCAATGTCAATTAAATATAACAAGATTCAACATTTAGAGTTGTTTATCCTTTGTTTATTATGCCTTAAGATGACAATAATTTTACAGAATATACCCAATATTTGGTTCAGTCTCTTGCAGGGAGCGTGTTTCTTGTATCTTCTTATATCTTTTTTTAGACCTTGTACACGGTGCCAACAGGTGAAAGTATACCTGGACGCCAGACGTGGGTCCGCAGGGATAGATGTTGTAAACTCCACTGGGTAGCTGATGATTCTGATTATAGATGTCTCTGCAGTCCACAGGGAAGAGCTGAGCTGTGCAGCTGTTCAGCAGAGGAACCAGGAGGAGAAGAGCGGACAGCAACTACAGCAGAGAGATACAAGAGATTACATCACGGTTTCACAGTTTTTACCCAGTATTTTTTCTTTTTTTTTTGAAAACCAGGAAAGGAAACTGAAAGCCTGGAGAAGAGACATCCTATTCTCACCTTCATGATGAGAATTGTGCTGCAGGAATGTTATCTGATGTTTTGTCAGCTGGAGGTCTTCAGAGATCTTCTGTGGGGATCTGGTCACAGTCTCATGCTTTTATACTCCCAACACCCTGAGCGGCTGCAGCTTTAACTCAATAATAATTTTAACTGAATAGGTAGAAAACAATTCTCCCTTTGAGAAAACCAAATTGTTTGTGATAGCAGTTCAACCGCAAGCACACAAACTGTTTCTTCTTAAAGGCCTTTGTGGTGGATAAGAATTACTCACCGAAAAGTTATCTTATCAAAGAAAAATGCAATCTGAGAGCAGTGAGATTAAACCTGCATATCAGTAGAATATTAGCTGACTTTCAACCACTAAACAACCAAATACTCTGCATTCATCAGTTGATTGGTTAGCAACCAGGTGAGTGCAAAGAAAAAATGGCTTCCTGGCAGAAATGAACAGCAACTGTTGTTTGAAGCATAAAAAGCTGCAGCTGATGTTTTTGTGACGAGGCAAAGAGGGATTATTCATATCATCGATTCACATTGTTAATTTACTGACAAATCCATAGGAAAATATACATATCTTTAAAGATAATGTGTACAATGATGGCAAACAACTATTTATTAATTAAATATCTACACTTACATGTTATACTGATACATTTTAGGTATAAATACATATAACGTAGGAAATACTTGATAATTTTTATAGACTGTGTAGCCATAGTAGTTATACTGTTATATATATATTTTTTTAACAAAATATTAGGGTTTTTTGTTCTGCTATATATTGGTTGTAAACATACTATATGATTCATCACATTACTATAGTGGTTATACTTTATATTTTAACTGTTATCTTCATTATATATTGTTCATTTCCTTTTAGCAAATGTTGCTTATATGTTCAAAAAAGATTTAATTCAAGGATTAATTAATTAATAAAACTTTCATTCATTCTAAAGCCAACCTATAGGCAGTGAAGCTGTTCAAAGTGTAATTTATAATTAAATTAGTTTGGATTAAGCGCCAAATGTTTCTCCTTTAAACTGATTAAATTTAGGATGTTATATTGACAAAATGAACTACTGCTCTTCTTCTCGGTTTTCCCTGTTGTTGGTTGAGGAATATAAACGTTGCTGATAAAGCTGCAGCCCAAAATGTAGGAATTTAGTTCTTGAAATGTTACTGAATTCAGCTTAATGCTTGAGCTGTGGAAAACCAGAGGAGGTTTCTAATCGTAGTGCTTTGTAATGTATATTATATGCAACAATGTATATTAAGCAATCAGTTACCCATAGACTGTAATCTTTAACAGAGGTTACTTATCATTACTGCAGATATCAGTCTGTACATTTTTAGATCAGGGATGATAACAAAGCTCCTATTTTTCAAGTCTGGCTTCAAGAAAAGTTTCAACTGATTTTTTTTTTTCTAACCTGTAAGTTCCAAGCATAATAGGAAAACAACACTAAACAAACCCAAACTTAAAATTGATGTAAAGACACCGATAGCCATAACGGTTTCATATGCTATAAGAATCATAGCAAAAAAAAAAAACAAAAACAAAAAAACAACCATTTTTACAGCTTAATTTGATCTAATTCTGAACATAACATCAGAGACACCCACTTTAAGTTTCATGTCTCTCATTCATGTTGTAAACATTAAAAAAGTGAGATTAATCAAGTGCTTTTGATACGATAAGTTAGAGACGGTACTAAAAGAACAGAGGTACGCACTATAAAAACAAGGTATATGTGAGAAACTTACATTTTTTGACACACATTAGTGGAGCAGTACCCACTTCGACTGTTCAAGAGATCATCATATTTACCTCATAAAATAAAGGGCAAATATACCTATTTTAAGAAAACTATACTGTTATAGATCAGCTTTTGTATTGTAACACGAATTTCTTCCTTAGACCAATATTTTGTCAAATTAATTTTAACATCTATTTTGAAATTGCAATTAGCTTTAAGATTCAGTTGTACTGAGGTGGAATCTTTGATCAGGACTCTTTAAAATTCACTTTGAAGCTCACCAAACTTTATTGGGTGCAGTTTTTATTTTCATGTTGAATGCAAAAATAAGAGTTTAGATTTTAATCAGTTTTCAGAGCAACATATAGGTGTGACATTATTGTTTTTTCCAGTTTAATCCAAATATACCATTTGTTCTTTCATTTTTAACAAAACCTACAAACAGACAAAAAACAAAGTTATTCTTTTTTGTTTTTGATCAAATTCATCCAACATTATTATAACAAAAAACAAATGTGCACTTGATAAATTGACCTTTTTTGACACATCTTATTCTAATTAAAGGGAGGGATAAAATATTGAAGCTTTATGAATAACGTCTCTGCAGAATTTAATGACAAAAGCTGAACTCAAACTTAAGCCTGTCTCAGATCCCAACCAATCAACGTTCAGCTCGCGCGCACCTCGACCAATGGCTGATCAGAGAACGCTGGAGTGGAAGAGTTTGAAGGGCGGTACCGGGCGGAGAAAGGAAAGTATGGATCAGAATGCAGCTGCAGCGGAGCGGTGAGGCTGAAAGTTACCGAGTTTGTTTTTATAACTTGATAAATAAACGGTACTCTTACTTTGTATTTAAATGCAATGTTAATTGTGTATGTAGTTTTATTTTAATAAGCGAGCCAGCTCGTCTAAGTGGGTTTTGTCTGTATTGAATGATTATCCTGTATAAGTTATCAATACCTTCATGGCTTTGATAGCGAGCGACTTGAACGGAACCGCGGTGATTTACGGGAGAGTTGGGTCAAGAAAAGACCTGGTTCAGGTCCCCGTGGACGGCTATTTGACGAACAAAATGCAACCCAATGAGATGGAGTACACCACGGAGGGCTTACCTAAAGCCTTCCTGCACAGCTTGAGAACTCTTTTTGACATTTTAGACGACGACAGGCGGGGATATGTCCACATCTCGGAGATAGAGAGCCGCTGGCAGGGCGCGGATACCAGGGAGCTTCCCGGCGGAGTGCTGAGCTGCCTGAGGAGGGTCACCCCCCCACATGGCTGCCTCACCTTTGAGCGGTTTGTGGCCGGGCTGCGGCACTCCATGCTGAACCCGGAGAATAACTCCCACTTTAAAGCTCAGCAGGGTCCGAGGTATCCCCAGAAGACATGCGGCGTGGGACCCCGGCTGGAGAACAAAGTCAGTCCACTGGGCAACGTGACGAACACCCAGCAGCACCGGGCGTCCTCCCTACAGAGCCGGACCCGCCCGGAGGAAGTAGCTCGATACGGCGCGGGCTTCCAAAGGTCCGGCCGGAGTTTGGAGCGGATTCCCATCGGATGTTACCCATCCGACCCAGGCCATGGTCCCAAACCCACACAGCCGCAGCAGAGCAGGGTCAGGAACATCGAGTCGCT
>JAUZNJ010053293.1:2990-13150 GCA_034780135.1 Jordanella pulchra | reverse complement strand
AGGGACAGATGTGGTCTTGGATGCATGCATTCTTCTGATTGAAGATAGATAGAAGGAGTCGTTTCTCCAAGATCGCCAGCCAATGATAGCTGTTGTGTGATATTAGCTCCTGAGATGCTGGTATTCGTCAGCTGTTTATGTTTTCTCAGACATGAGTTTACCAAGTTGTTCGCATTTGACATGTCAGTGGTTGAAAATGACAACTTTGCACTGGGATGTTGTTTATTTAATATCTGTAATGCAAGCACCTTAAACTCCGAAGTTAAAGTGATTCTCCCCTCATAAAAAACAAAACAAAACATCAGTTTTCTTTTTACAGTATTGCTTGGACAGCACGATGTAAATTTCTCATAACAATAGATGGCTCACTGCACTAAAATTGTTGGGTTTATATTAGGGGTGCACAGATTTATCGGCTTTTTTGAAGATCGGTGATTGGTCGATACTTGGATGTAAAACCAAAGATGTTATGTACCTCTGCAAAGGTTTGAATATCAATGCTCTAATCTTTGATTTATTTCTGAGAGCAGTAATTTCAGAAGTTTGTATCGTTTTTTAAAAAAAAATGTTTTTCAGTAAGATAAGATTGAAATATTGAAGTGATTTTGGGATTTTATAACAACTGCCAGTGTTGGTTATTGAAAAAAAAATCTGTATCGACCATGTCAGACTTTCTAAAGATCAGGAATCTGTGATCGTCCAGAAAACCGCAAACGGTTACGCCCTTTAGCTCCCTTCTAGTTTAGGCTTTAGTCAGGAATTGTATGAGGCTGAAAGTGTCTTACAAAGGAATCCTACTTCAGTTTGCCCTAATATCTGCATCCTTAATGATTCATTAATTTGAGGATTTACAAATGCAAAGATTTAAACAGAAAAGCTTGATTCTAAATCTATCTTCAATGAAACAAACTGATATCATTCCAAACATGCATCATTTAACCCAAAATTACATTAAACACGATACTGCAAGACACTTGGAACAGGATATCTAAATAGCAAAAGCTGCATATTTATGTTTGTGATGGAAGGACAGCTTCATGTTTTTTTTTCTGGTGCAGCTCCTACACAACAAAGTTTAATATGCATTTGGGATTAAAAAGTTGAAGTTGCACTTTTTTATTCTCTGTAAAACTTTGTCTCTTTGCACAAAATGAGGCAGGAAAGATGTGCTAATGAGCTTTGTAACAACCCTAATCAGTTTATAACTTGTGTTGGGAAAATGTTATTTTGTTAGTTTTAATTAAGAGAGTTTTTTTTTTTTTACCTCATTGTGATATTATTCATGTTTTTCAACAACTGTCATCAAACTCTGTGATTTGCTCTTTTATTGCAGGAGTTCATTACAGATGCCAGTCAAAGTCGCATGAATGTTCTGATTCCCAAACTGCAAGAGGTCAATCGCTGCCTTAATGATCTAATCTCCTGCAGTGGAATGGTAGGCGTTAAAATCTGTTGTACTTTTGTTTTAGGGTGAAATCAAATCTAGCTCTCTTTAAGCTCCACTTTTCATCTTAATGTGGGTTACAATATTTGTTCCTTTGCTACTATTAGAAAAACTGCAGCTGTCCAGCTTCTTCACTAAAAGTACAATATTGATAGATGTTGACGTTAGTTGTATAGATTCTCAATGCACATAATCGAATGTGGATTTTGAGATGTTTAAACAGTTTTATTCTTGGTTCAGTTTAGACCCAGAAACCAACCTCAGCTCTCTGTGAATAAAGCTTTGGGGAATTTAGGTCGTCTCTGCTCATGATTGTTTTCATGTGGTTTGAAATTGGCTGAATGTTTTTCTGTTTCCCAGAGAAATATGTGAAACAAATCCAAGGAAGCCATCTTAATATATAGAAACCTATTCAGTTACTCAGACTGAATAGGTTTTTCAGGCTTTACCTACTAAAAATAACCACTTAATAAGTTAAATTCCACTAAAGTATTGAATAAGTCAGACATTTTTCTAAATCAATGTTTTAAAAGATATCTTATGTAACTCGATCCATTTTAGAAGGTTAAAAACTTGGCTTTTATAAATAAAAAGAGGCAGCTGCTGGGTCTCGTTTAATTATATTCAGACTTGTAACTAAGAAGTTTCCCTGAGTAACACTGAAAATGTTAGAAAGATTTGTAAAAAAAATCAAAACAAAACAGCAAAATGAGTTTATTACTGTGGCAGGATTTATACAAACGCTGTCATTTCTGCACTGGTTTTTTACCAGTTGCATTATTACATTGTGCTCCAATTTTTCCTCATAATTCAGTGACTAAAATATCCTCTTAATAATAAATAATTGTAGCAGCAGTGGATGAAGACAGCTGAAAGTCTATGTTTTCTACAAATAACTAGTCAGCATTTTACTTGTGAGGCTTTTAAGTGCTCTACAATGATGAAGCTATGTAACTGTTAACCTACAGACTTTGTACTTCTATCTGGTTTGATTTCCAATGCGTCCTTCAGTCTGACGGGACACTTAAAGCTGTCATTCATTTGACTCTGATCAAAAAAAGTTGCAACTAAATCCTGTTGGTAATTGTGCAGGGAATAGAGCTGTTATTGGTTCAATTCAAAAACTAGATTCCTGATCTTGATTGGATGTCGAAACAACTGACAGGCACATTTTTTATTATTTGAGATACTTTAGCTGACAAACATCCCTCTGATCTTAAAGACAAGCTCTGTTTTTTCCCTTATCTTTAAATCAAGATTTTAATGGCTACATGGATGACATGGATGAAATGTTTTTCTAACAGAAAAGACCTTCTTAGATCTAAACAGGATCTTTAGAGACGTTTAAAGTTCTCACTATATTATTTTTCTGTTTCCATAAATGTATTTCACATGTTCCACGCGTGATAATCTTTGTTTTTCTGTTTAAAACACTAAAGGTTCCAAACTATGTTTTTTTCCTAACACTTCCAAATACAAAGATATATTGAAATATTACAGAGTTTTAATTTTTTTATGAAATATTAGGTGTTTTCTGGTGAAAATGTTTTCAATCTGTACAAAAAATCCTTGCCTCCACTGCGACGCCTCCTTTAACTTTTTGTATGAGACGCCCTGGAGCCACTTATTGACACTTCCAAGCTCTTCTTTAGGATATAGATATTCTCTATAAGCTTTAAAATGAACGGTTGCTGTCACTGTGCAGATTAGGTGTTAAAAGCCACTTGGTCTTTGAGCAGAAAGATCTCGCTCTAAACCACTTTACTGCACTGATCTAAGAAAAGCAGCGATGTTGTTTACTGGGCAGTGTTTGCGTGGTCAAAAAGAGGAGGGGTTATCACTGCTCCACATTAAACTGGTGATTGCAGCTCATCTAAGGAAAAGAAGAAGATACAGATCAGAGAACAGAGTTCATATGTTAGAACAATTAAAAGCTCAGAAAGGTAGTATTTACATAATACAGGCAATTTAAAGCAACCACAGCTGTAACAAAGTGCTGCACATGTAAAGTAAAAAAAAAAAACAACAAAACCTATGAGACATAAAACAAGGAAATCAAAAACTGAAAAGAACAGTTAAAAACAGCAATAAAAAGAAAAAAAAATCTAATAAAAAAAGAAGCAAAAACAAAAAGCCAATAAAGAAAATTGTTTTTAGAGGAAGACTTTTAAAGGTGGACTGTGAAAGCTTCTTCACAGTTCGCGTGGGGGGGGTCTTCATTAAAGACATGGCTTCAGAAGTGCACTTTGATGTGATTTATGTGCTCAGATAAACTGGTAGTGATTTATTTATGTTCCATGATTCAATATGTTAAGACTAGTCTTTTGACTCTTTCCTAGCCACCGTTTCCCAGCGGCGGTCAGACAGCAGTCCTCTCAGCGGGTTCTCAGCCGCCGGCTCCAGCTCCTCCACAAGCCATTCAGCGACTAAAGGAGCAGAACAAACTTCTAACCCAGGTTCAACACAACCTGCTTCAGCTGTTATCTAGCAGGAGCTGAATCCTCTCCTCACTGACCGTTTCTTCCCTCTGCTGTTCCAGGAAGTGACGGAGAAGAGCGAGCGGATTGCTCAGCTCGAACAGGAGAAGTCCGCTCTGATAAAGCAGCTTTTTGAGGCTCGAGCTCGGAGCGCACAGGACACCAGCACCATGGATTCCACCTTCATCTGATTAGCTTCATCATGTGATGTGGTCAGAACATCTGAAGGACAGATTTTCTGTTTACCTGAACACTAATGGCAATAATGCACCTTTTTAGGTACACAAAGCATCCTCCACTACAAAATGAGACGAATCCACTCCACTTCTAAGCACTCCTGACCTGGATGATCAGAGAGTTAATGTTTATTACGCTAGAAACAACAAAAAAAGAGCACGCTTCAAAGCAGACATGTCTCATGATCTCAGTCACTCCAGTTATCCAAAGAGCTGCGTCTGGAAGATCAACACTCCTTTTCTTTAGAGACTTATTGGTGTTTCTGCTGCTCAGCTGCCAACGGAACAGAACAGGAACTTAACTGTGAGCAAAGCTCAAATAAAATGGCACAGAAGACTGTTTAGAAAGTGGGGATACTATAGGAATAAAAATGCCATACTCCAGCGGATGATATAAGCTGCAACCAGTTGCTGTGACCCTAGTTACTCCTTTTTAGTTTTATATAAAAAAATATATATATATTAAACATAGGAGAGAAATGTTCACTTTGGGTGTTTCCTTCTTTCTAAAGTCAAATTATATTTTTAGATGATTTGCAGTGTTTTGTTTTCTCCCAAACATTAAAAAATGAGCATAAAATATATTTTGTAATAGTTTGTTCAAAGTTACATGCGTCTTTTTTTAACAAATGGGACGTTAGTTTAAAGAAAGCCATGGCAGTGTGTTTCAACTTTTGTAGCACCTCCCCCAAAAATCACCTGTTGTGTATTTATAACCCAGAGTTACTCCTTAATGGATGAAAGGAGGAGCAGGCTAGAAAATCTAATATTTTTCCTTTAATGATTGGAGTTAATAGATCACACTTCAGAAGGATGACAACAATAAATGGATCATTCTCCTAATTTAACCAGTGGCGTAAACAGGGAGTGTATTAAAACTAAGGATTTCTGTGAGTTCCACAGGATTCATTTATTTAAAATCGAGCAGGAGCGGATATCTGGTGTCATCAAGTTTTACATTGTTTCTGAACCAACAAAGTCAACCAACTGCTTTACATTTAACATCTAACACACCGGACAGCAATGAGTGAAGGTTAGCCTTCCTCTCTTATCTTAATAGATTTATTTTTTTCTTTAAAGAAACCGCTTTAAGTTCCATAAATATGGTTAAAAAAAAAACACAACTATGTGATTTTATTCACATTAAACTGTTTCTAAATAATTTCCACATCCAATTATCAGCTTACAATCAGTAAACCAAATAAAACACATCATATTTGAAATGACCCGTAGAAAACACAGCTGTCTGTTACGGTTCGTCCGAGGTGTTGTTTATTACAAGCACAAGGGAAGGCTCTTTAAATGTTCTCCAGTGCCTCATATCCTCTGTATCGCCACCTTGCTGTAAGGGAGCTATAAACTGCTACATATTTGCTTTCCTAGAAAAGGATAAGACTAGTAGCTTCAGCAGTAAACTTTACTTGCTGCTGTGAATGTGTGAAAATGACTCAAGGACAGCTTACAAACCTTTGAGAGGTTTAACACAAGAAGACTTGGAGAAATGTGGAAGAAAGCTTTGAGGAGGAGTCAACTAGATGGTATCTGTGTTTCAATCTAACTATGATGGTAAAAACTAAAAGGTTTTGTGTTTTAAAACTGCCGTTTAAGCAATTACTTAAAAAAAAATCAGCATGTTATTAAAAATGTTTTTTTTGTTGTTGTTGTTGCTTGGATCTTGTTAAAAAAGTAAAATATTTCCCACTGAGAGATTTAACTTTGAAATATGGGGATTAAAGGTTAGCCTGGAAATGAAAAATCTGTGATTTCTGTATGAGCTCCTTTGTTTCCCAGAATCTCTCTAGAAATGGATGCTTATAGATGTTATGAAAACACAAGTTAACGGAGGGATTTAGTTGGTGGCTGGCAATAAAGTTTTTAATGGTACTGCTGGGATGTTTCCCACTTGGTTTTTAGCTGCTCACCCTACCATATGTGTGAATCTCTTCCTCTCATCAAGGGTACCAAACTCCAGAGGAGGTAACAGAAAAAAATAAATAAATAAAAGTGTTTCCTTACAGCCGCTGTGTCTGTATGTTTTTATGTGCAAAACATTTTGTTAATTTTACCCTTCTATGTTCTGTAAGACTCTTCCCTTTCAAAGCAAACAAAAAAAGTACGCAAGAAAACTACACAGGACATACTAATGCATGTTCTGATAACTGTTGAAATTTACCCTCCATAGTTTCAAAAAATAGAAAATCATTGTTTTTCTTGTCTGAATGGATATTAAATAAATATTAACTACCAAAAATATGTTTCTTTACCCTTTTTTTTAGAAGGTAGTGATAATTGTTAGACTTAAAATTTAATAATAGTTTCTGACAGATTTAGCCAAAAACATTTTTTTCTATGCATTTTTTTTTTAATCTTTCAGATTATCAAACTATAATTATTTCTCAGCTCTCATAAGGAAGCCAGTTTAAGTAAAAAAAAAAGTTGAAACCTCACATCAACTATGTGGATTGGTTTTAGATATCCCCTTTTAATTGTAGGATAAAATATATTTTGAAAAATGAAGGGAACAAAACTTCATATATTAGGTTAACCCATAAAGATGCTGAGTTTTCTAAAGTAGGACATAAGAAAAGCCCACTGCAGTGTGTGTTCACACTTGTGCTGAATTTACCAAACCAGTGGAAATTTCCTGCCCTGTGGGAGGCAGAGGGATCGTCTGTTTAACGTAACACCATCGCAAACAAGTTGAGGCAAAGGGCACACAGAGGTAAACAAATCGCAGTCAGACTCGAGCAATAAAACAGTTCAAACAATCTTAAAACTCAAACACCGTAAATACAGAACAAGTGGCAGCAGAGTAAAAGGGAGAAAATGTAAACCGAGTTAAAAGTTGTTTTAGTCAATTAACTTTACAGAGTCACTGCTTCACACAGCTTGCTTTTAGATTTAAGGCAATTAGGAGTAAAAAGGTTAGAGGTCACATCAGGTAACGAGAGGATACAGCCAAGCAATACATTATAGTCAGATATGAACATTAGGAATTTCTTCCTCTCAACTTTGATCAGCTTTAAAAAACAAGTGTTTCACCACAACATAATGTTGCCACCACCGTGTTTCACTGTGGGGGGTGGTGTGTTCAGGGTTTAGTGCACCGTTTTCCCCTCATTATTCTGTATATAGCTGTATGCTGGCTGCTTCTCTCATTCATAATCCTCTTACTCATTATATCAGATAGAGAGCCATGTTTGGTGAGTTTAGCTTCAAAGAGTCACTCATACCTGCAGACATTAGATGACCTCATTAATCCTTATTTATAATAATGAACTATCTGTGTTGGTTGGATTTCATGAAGTCGTCATATTTTGGTTTTATTCGCTGAGTCTAAATGAGATTTTATAGGATTTCTCAACCCATGATCGCCTGGAGTTTATTTAACATCAGAGTAGAGTGATCTGACTACAAATGAATGGATTTGAATTAGTAAAATGAATAAAAAAAACAGCTATTAGTTCCTTTCTGTCTACATTTTGTGTTGGTCTACGTCCTAAGATCCTGACAGGATACACTGAGGTTTGTGATCTAACAAAAAAAAGAGAAAAAAAATGAAACAAAAAAACCCCCAAACATTTCAAATGTGTGGATACTTTTGCAAGATGCTGTAACATATTACACCATCTTACGGTAACTTTAATCAGATATGATTTCCAGGCTTGTTGCATCAGTTGTTTACTGCCGATTTTCCATCGACCTCCATCAGTTTGTTGCATCAGTGTCAAATCGGTGGGAAAATGGAGGATGACGCATCTCTACGATGCTAATAGCGGCATTTTGAATTTTAACTCTAAGAAATTCCCACCTAAACATATTTATAATAATTTTATGATTTATATTAGCTATTTTATATTAATTCTAAATTGTTGGATGTGGGGGGGCCAAACAAAGACAATCACAGTATCCTGAGGGAAGGTCCTCAGCTTCCACACCACCATCCCCACACTGTGATTGGATGATTTTAAGCGTCCCTGAAGTGTTTGCTCACACTCCAAAAGATGTAATCTGTTCATTTTGAGATGAGGGTTCAGTGTTTGCTCATGCAGGAACAAAGAGGACACGGTGAAGAGCAGATGGAAATGTCACCTCTGGATTAACAGGTGAGCCCTTCTAGCTTTACCCTGTAACTCATGACTTTTATACTTGAACAGACAGCTGTGAGTTGAGGATAAATATGTGCATCCTGTGTGCTGTTTTAGCTTTGTAGTGAAAAGATTACCAGTCCAGTATATTTAGGTTCCTCGTTTACATGTCGCACATAGAAACAGAGATAGTGTTTTGAGGCACCTGTTTGCAACAGTTGTCTGTTTCCGTTGACCAGCTGAGCTGTCAGCAAACTGACCTCTATGAGAAAGATTAGTTCAAATAAGACTAGGATCTCATTAAAAGAGGTACGAAGCTTTGTGTTTTTTTAAGTTTTTTTTTTATTATTATAGGCTATAGCTAAAGATGTCAGTTATTTGGAAAATATATTGCTTATTCTCTAGGTTTACATACTTTTACGATTTTACACTTTTTAATATAATATATATTTTAACAAATATTTGTATAAGTATATTTCTAAGCTAAATATAACATTATTTTAATCTGTGATGTTTAAGGGAAGTGTTAGTTTCACAACTCATTCTAACACCAAGAAGTCCTAAAATATGCTTCCATCATATAAAGCGGAAAAGGTGTAACATATCAAGCTACGTCTTCAGGAACTGGAACAAAAATACTTTGGTAAGTGTTAATGTCAAAGGCAAGAATAGACCAAAGAAAAAAACAGATTAGATTAAAATATACACCATCTAAAAATGCTTTTTTTTCACATATTTTAAACCAATAAGGCAAAAGGGGACAAACATATTTCCTACTTATTAAAACACGCAATAAGGCTATACTGGATCAATTTTATGACAACATTTTATGTGCTCTGCGTGACTAGCATATAAAAGTCACATGGAAAAAAAACTCATATCAGCTATACCAATTGTAAAAGTAAAGGCACACAGCCTCAAAGATAATAACTTTCAATTAATTCTGCATGAAAACCTTTGCAGCAAGATACACTTAAATTGTATTAGGTTAAAATGAATGAAAAGAAAGATTAAATTTATGAAAAAAATTAAAATAAATTATCCGTAAGGCTAAAAACAACATACATTAAAGTACAACTCATTAGTTGTCTTTAAAACTGGAGCTGGTACAATGATAGTTCCTGTTTGTTTTCTTTTGGAAAATGGTTTTCTATGTTTCCACCACATCTTTGTACTGAACATGAGTATCATCCACTGTTGATAGATGATATCCGAAAGGTTAAATCTTTAAGAAACATTCAAAAATGACACAGACCCTATCGCCCACATGATCTCTCTGTTTTGGATTAGATGCTAAAATATTTTAATCCGTCTGCGATTTTGTGTTTGCTGCTTATGCTCAGTAAAAGAGGGAAACGTGTGAAAGACTATTAAAAAGAATCCATTTAAAAATATATATTTGTAGTTTTATTTAATCAGAATAGGTAGTTCATCCCTGTAGTTTAATATTTACAGTTGTGCCTGAAACTTTGCATACCCTTCCATCAAATACAGAAAAAAATCAGCTGCCAGTGAATACAATGAAAATTACAAAAGCAATAAGACATAAAAATTATAAAAAAAGGAAATCATGACATTGATTTTGAATATATACAGTATGTACATAGACATACATATGTATATATTAAATAAAACAAGCATAGTGGAGCTCCTGAACTAAAATTCTATTGAGCAACACTTTGAGGCAATCACATAAATACTTGTTTATTGTAATGTTCAGGTAATGTTTAGTAAGACTTCTGCTCCTGTTTGCAGGTATGCTGGTTCATTGTTTATGAGCAAAGTGCTTTCATTTGTCTGGGACAGTTTGTTCTTCAGAATTATTCTTTTAAACAAAAATTCAAAATCAATGTTTTACTTTACTCAATTATCCTTTAGCAAATTTTTATTCCTTATTATTTTTTTCACTGTGGAT
>JAUZNJ010053292.1:0-88249 GCA_034780135.1 Jordanella pulchra | reverse complement strand
ATTTGATTTTCTTGTCTATATATATATATCTGTATATATATATATATATATATATATATATATATATATATATACATACACCATTACCTCCCAATTAACTTTACATGTTAAACCTGAATTTTAAGAAGTCCATTCTTATATGTTGGGAGGTAACAAATAACTTCTACTCGTCATAATATCTGCATCAATGATCAGAACCTCTCATGGGTTCAAAGCCTCAGCAGCATCTTCACCAGGCTTTAGCTTTTGTTCTTGAGTTGAGAAGCATTTTATCTGAATTTATCTAAATTCCCCGTTCATCCCTGGAACACAGAACCTGTCTCTTGAACAAAATGTATGCGTGTATATAATAGTATGATTGGATAATGTTTTTACTTTCAGTCATCTTCACATTGTAGAGAAGGAAGTATTTGTGGTGATAACCTAAAATACATCCATGTTGTCCCACTTCACTCACATGCTGCAGATCGACCTGTTAGATAGTTACAACGACATCATCATCCTAACTTTAACAAACTGTTAAATAGTATAAAAATGGAAGAAATCTAATTCTCTGTTCTCTTGTTTTACTCTTGCATTCAGCAAAGTAAAATAATGATCCCATCCAACCCCCTAAGGGGAAACGATCGGTCTGACATTGTGGTTAAATGTCTTTAGTTATTGTAGAACCAGATCTTTTGGCTCAATGTGTTTTTTCCTCAATAACTTTATAGGACCAAAGGATGAATGGTTGTTCTGCGAGAAGACTAATCCCCCCCCCCCTGGTTTTTAGATAATAAAACCCAAACCTTAATTAACGAGAGTAGGAGTATGTAAATGTTGGAAGTCCGTAAACCCGACTGTGTCTGGTTCTGTTTGTGCCAGCTGGTCCCATCAGAGAGGGGCTCGCTGTCACCATCAGTAGGAGGAGGGGTAGCTTGCGCTTCTGTGTGTGGGTTTCTTTTTTAGGCGTGAAGGTGTGTGTGTTTCAGTTGGAGAGGGGTTGCTATGACGATGCCAGGAAAAACATGGGCCATAAGATGCACGGCTGGGTGTGGCGCGTTGGCCAAGAAGACCGTGTCCTGTCAAGATTATCCCTGTAATCCCACTTGGGGGGGCGTCACTAGTCAATACCACCTAGCTACCCACTGTCACACACATCCTTACACACTCTCCACACGTCCCTGTCCCCCTTGATCCACAGAGAGGGAAGGGTGGGGATTGAGAGGAGGCTGTCAAAGGGGGGATGAAGGAATTAGCATCTGTTACCTCTCAGTTAGGTCAGCTCCTGGGAGGAGGAGAGTTACGGGGCAGAAAAGGCTCTAACTGCCTCAGGAAAGTGGAGCTTCAGATGAAATATGAGGAGGGACGAGCCATTACGCTTCCACCCCTCCTCTCTGCTTCTGTTCCTCTGCACATCACTCCATCCCCTCCTCTGCACTCTCCTCTGTGTCTTCTACTGTTCTCTGTACCTTTAATCTACACACTCCCTGATATTCTTCCCACTGTTTTCTCTCTGGCTCCTGTTTGCTTCTTTAGTTTTTCTTTCCTTCCTATCTTGTGTTTTTTTTTTTTTTGGCTTCTTCCTCTTTCTTTAATTTCTGTCCCTTCTTTCTACTGCAGCTCTGTTATCTGCCCTTATTTTCTCTCCATATTTCTTCCCATTTTCCTCTAAGCTACACAATAGAAGTCTGCTAGCAACTCAAATTATCTCTCCATTAATAAAGGATAATTATAGAATAGGAAAAAGCACTATGGGTCATATTTTAAAAGGTATTTTTTTATTATTCTCCTAAAAAATTGGTTACATTTTTAAGTCTTGGCTGGAATGTCTTCTTCTCCGATGACGATTTAGAGCAATTAGCTTTAATTTTGTAAAAACTAGTTTTTGAATAATTCTTGTAATGTTGCTTTTTGTCAAACTTTGTTTCTTATCATTAGTATCCATCAGAGATGAATGATGATTTCATTTGTTAAACCGATCTGGCTGGCCCTTTTATGAAAAACCTTATTGCCCCATAAAACAAATAACTGGTTGCTTCACATTTGGTGTGTCGATAACAAGCATATTTTACATGACCTTTGAGGACCTTCATCTCAATCTTCTTTTCATACATTTATGGGAAGACATTAATAAAATATTTCAGAGAAATATCACTTTAATAAAATGAACAATTTTTGATATGTATGGTTAAAATTTCTCTTAAAAAAGCATTTTTCAGATTGCTGTTTTGTGATTTTGTTGTGCTCTTTTATGATGTGAAAAGGGACGTAAACTGACTGCTTCTACTGTGGCTGACTACTCAGACAGCAGTGAAGAATTGGATGTTTCAGTAGATATATTTCAGTCACTGTTGGAGATAGAAAGGCAGGGTCAGAAGAAGAACATGAGCTCTTATCTGATGGCAGAGCACCAGTTTAGGACACAGCTCCATATGTGTTGGAGCTGCCAGCCGCGCCAACAGCGCAACACGGCACTAAAACAGCTGAGTGACAACAGACGCAATGGATGTTTTTAGCCGTTAAGAACTACTTCTTTTGGAGTCAGTTTCCACATTTCCACATCTGTGGTGAAGCATTTCATTTCAGTATGCCATAAGCATTTAACATGTTAAAGTGTTTCTAATGAATTAATCAAAAAGAACGTGTTGAAGTCCCAGCACTACTTTGTTTCTTCAAAGACTTCTATGTTTTATTAATTAAATATAATAATAAGAGGTTAAAGGGGGGCTGTTAAAAGAAAAAAATGTTAAACTGCAGTTTTTATCTTTGTGTTCAACCATGTCTATATCTATATACTGCATATATAATGTGTCAGTGAAATAATTAATGCCATCTGCATCACAACATTCTTCAACTTACAAATCAAATAAAGCTAAAGCTTAATAAGTTAAAGTAACAAAAAAACGAAATACTATAACAATGATATGCTTATGATGATGCAAAGCTGTAATATTTTTATATTTTTTACCAATATTCCTCTATGGACAGAACTTATTTCTGGTGGAGTTTCCTGTACTGTTTATTTTTAGGAATAAAATTAACACTATTGGCCTTTGTAACTCATCGCCTATTCTGATAATACTTTGTTGTTATTAAAAATAAGTTTATTCAAGGTTACGTTTGCAACAAGCGTGTATTCTTACCAGCTGAGCCTTGATCCGACTGGTAAAATCCTTTACTTTATACATCAGAAGCACTAAAACACATGAGAATAAAAGCTCCCTTCATGGTCCTCCTTTGTGTGTAGGATATCTGAACCTCTGAAATAATTTCTCCTGAGACTTCAAATGTTTCTTGTTTGTGCCAGTTTGCTAAAAAATCCTCAGAGCGGAACTGGCTGTGCTTGGTTGGACTCTTCACTCCAGAAAGGCAGTGCAAACTGACCTCTAGTATCACAGTATTGCTGCTACCAACCAGCAATGCACCATTTTATCATACATATGCTGTTTTTTCTTGACCTGCTGTCTACCTGAACTGTTTAAAGTCCTGGAGTTCCCCCTTTGAACTTAATGAGGAAATATGCCCCTTTTGTGTTATAATTGTCTTATATTACATTTTTTATCACAATATAATATCATTTAATATCAATATCCACTCTCTGCATGAAAAAAGCCCATCACCCGCACTTTATGAAAACTCAAGGATATTTAAGAAAATTGCAGATAATGTTTGTACATGACAAACATCCCATAAATGTTCATCTCCTCTTGTTCATATATAGTTGTCGTAGTTACTGTACTTTATTGTAGGTTTAGCAGCATTGCTGCATCAGGCGGCGATTAGAAAAGCAGTGAAAACACAACCGTTTGTGTTCCCGTCTGGATGAAAAGAGATGAATAGAAACAACTGATGTATTTGTATGGAAATAATTTAGCTAATGCTTTGTTTTTCACTTCTCAGTGGGCATTTTCAGTTTGATCAATGCTGAATGTTTTAGGGGTACGTGTGACCTCTTGGTCCAATATACATCAGCTTCAGATTACTTTTTGAATCAGCTGAATCAGGTTTCTGGATTCTGGAGAACTTGTAGATTTTGTTTCCCAGCTTTCCAATCGATGTGCAGTCTAAGAAGAAATATACAGACACAAACACTACTACATATAAAATGATTATAAAGTTCTTATAACAGTTTAACCTAAGCCTCCTTAATTCAGGTGGTAAACAAACATTTACCATATACATAATATAGAAGATTTGCTGTGGTTTTGTAAGACCAAGATTTAATAGTCTAATTGGAGTTGGGACAAAAGATTTGTAATATTTATCAGTATTTGTCAGGAGCTCAAGATGATGCTGAGCTGAAAGCAGCATAAAGCAGGAAGATCAAACAGTCTTTCTCTTTGGTTACTGATTCATTCAGGGTTGTTGCTAACCTGTCTTTGCCACAGTGAGCACACATCTCTGTTTGGCCCTAATTATTCTTCAGCATAATTAAAATAAGCTGAAATCAAAGTCTATGATGATTGAGAAATCTTCAGCAGCGACAGAATGCGGGAACAAAGCGGCTCTCAGTCACATATTCCATGTATTTGCTGCTTGGTCTGTCTTGGAGCAGGAAAATGATTCCAGTGTAGATTTTTAATGAACTCTACATCAGAAATATTTCACAACATTTCTCTCATGTTTTTCCAAATATTCTACTTCAGCACCTGGAATCTTCCTCTTTAACTGATTTATACAAAGTAAACACCTTAAACTGTTATTTAGTTTGCAGCAACCATTAACTCATCAACACTGATGCTTACAAAAGACCTTCTTAGCTTAAGTAAGAAAAAAAATGCTTGGCTATTTTAAACACTGCTTGTGAATGCACTCATTTAAGGACATATACGCAGAAAAAACAGATCTTGTGTTTTCTAAGACGTCAGATGGTTTAATGATCTTTACAGACCAACAATGAGCTTTAAAAACATCTAACTGCATATCATTTGCTTTACTGTGCATTAAGGCTCTCAGATGCTACGATGAGGAGGGCGTTTTACAGACTATGATAAAAAATCCAAAGCATAAGCTGAAAGTTGATTGACGTTGGCCTGGTGACGTTTGGACCCAGCATCCCGCTGCCATGCAGCCACATTGTTCCTACAGTCAGATCAAAAGAAGACAACAGCCAGACATTTGCAGAGATAAATCATCTCGGTTCTGTCCACTTGATTTGCTTTAATGTTCTTTTTTGTTTTTCTATTATTGATCTCGTGTTGCATGAGTGCTTGATTCTGTGAAAAAAATGATGGAGTATAAACATAAGTTCTGAGGAAGCAGCTGCTTCACTTGCTCCATTGTTGGTCAGAACCGGAGCGAATTGAAGGCTGTGCCAAAGAAAAATGAAAAGCTGATGTTCTAAGGAAGTATTGGTGAGAGTTAGAGTTTATCCCCCCCAGTGGGGGGAGTTTCACCCCAAAGGCCACCTTTATTTCCTCAGTGCATTAAAGGAACAATCTGCTTAATTAATCCCAAGGTTTCAATCTGCCTGCTTGATTTAAATCAAGGGACGAGAACCTCGAGCACTACAAAACAGACATTGATTTGTTGTTTTCTCCCCAGTGTGACTTTAAGATGACAAACACATCAAACCTTATTGGCTCAGAAAGTCAGGTGGTTCTTTATGAACTATGGGAACCATGACTTTTATTTTTAAGAGCTTTTCCTCTCACCCCCTCCACAAGAGCCACATTAGTAATTGGGAAAAAAATGAATCAGCTTCTGTGCAGTTAATACCTGAACAAACCTTAACATCAAAGTAATAAACAGTCACACATGCAGAAATCCACCAGCTTATTTAGTGAATGTCTGCAAAGAGGTATGACTGTCAAGTTGGATGGAGGTTTGAGGAGGACCCAAATCCAGAGACGGAGGCTTATGAAGCTGGAGAAGGCTGGACCTGTTTGAATCCAGAGCCAAACTCTTCCAGCCTCTCTATTTTCTCAGCCCTCAAAGGACACAGTCCAGGTGGACCAGGTAGACAGAGAGCAACAAAGGAATAAATATGTAAATATGTTCTTAAATATGTCTAGAATAGAACTTAAGGCAAATGAAACTGAGTAGAAAACGCAGAATAACATAAATCCAAGGGTAACTAAAAAGCTAAAGTAAAAACTTAAACACAACTGAAAATCCAGATCACTAAATCAACAACCCTTTAAATTTTAGTAATATAAGAAGAAATTATGGTAAAACATTCCTCAACGCCCCGATCCATGCTTTGTATTTTGCATTAAAACATAAAGTTTTCAGTAATATTTATGTTAAACACTGCTGCTCTGGAATTTGTGTCTGTTTGACACACACACATATAAAATTATATATTTTATGTATATTTTATGTTGTTTTTTTCAAGAACAACTACTAAAAGCTGAAGTTCTACTTTATAGAGGCTTGTGTTTTTTGCAGAATCCTGTTTACTGCTTGTTTTAACAATTTACTTGTGATGATGAAGGCTGCTTTTTCATCTCCTCTTCCTCTTCTAAGAAGATGCCAAAGTTTTAAGTATGATAGGAACCATTTTACCACCGTTCACCCTTAGTATGTTTTTCACCTTTTATCTGAGTGACAGCAACAACATTGGAGTGATTGAAAAGAGTGTCGCGTGTAAGATTTACGACGTGTGAAAGACCGCCTCAGCGTGCCACTCTCGGCTAACAGCTTGACTATAAAAGGTGACAGCTGGCACACCTTCCCGGAAACATGCAAACATCGAGCATCCTGAGACACAGCCGTCCTCCAGGAAGAGCTCTAAGTCATGCCCTGGGTCACCCGGTGAGGGAGATGCTTCTTGCGAGGTCAGCCGATGTTGCATCTTCTTCAACACCACCATCTCCCTGTGGATTGTCAGCTTAGGACTGATTGACTGTGAAAGCCTGAGTTCACCTGTCCAGCTTCTCTCTGGAGTACGGAGGGAGGTGAAGTCTAAGTGTCCATCTGGGCCCTTAGAGTGAGAAGACATTTGTCCTTCTTGAACCACATCAGGGATGCTGTGTCCTGCTGCCGCTGGGAAATGCCTAAACACCAAATATGGTCATGCATCACAGTTTTCACCGCTGTCTGCTCACTGCAGGGGAAAGAATGAAAAGCAGAAAAAAACATCGATTCTAGAGGAAGAGGGAAAGAAGACGTGAAAAAATATTGAGTTTATTAATTTGTTGGATCTGGTGTTAAAGGTTCTTCTGAAAGAGGGGGGGGTATGATGTTTAGCTCCCACTGGATGGACAATGATGGTATCTGGGAAGCAGAATGAGTCCACAGTGGCGAGTGGTGGCTAATCGAGAGCTTCATAGAAAAGTTTTAAAGGCATAACAGCAGCATCAAAGCCCTTAGGTCACCAGTGAAATCCAAAAGAGTTTGATGCAGTAGTTTTATTGCAGGCGACTTCTCTGGATGGAAGTCATGCTTTTTTGTGTGTGACGGAGTTCGGGTGTGGTAGTTTCCAGACAAGCAGCACTTTCTGTTTCCTGCTTTAATGATGGTCATTGCAGCTGGACGTAGACTGAATTACTCTTTACCTAAAAAAGTAAATCTTAAAATGCCAAATTTTCAGACTTTTAACTGAAAAACTCAGATTTTTTTTCCTTTTCACTGTTTAGGTGGAGTAAAAAGGGAAACTATTTTGTTCATGTAGTTTTGTACTATTGGGATAATTGTTACTAGATTAAATTATTAAAAACAGTGCAAAGTGTCCTATTACCAATCAACAGCTACAAGAGAGATGTAATAAAGTCTTAGAGTATCTATTGGCATTTAGGAGCAAAGGTAGCAAGATGGAAAGCGGCCTACTGCCACACCAACCTGCATCAGTTGTTTCTCCAGAAATGCTCCTGAAGTCTTCTCTTTCATTCAGTAGGAAATGGTGTGCTCTGCTCTCTGAGCTACAATGGAGATGCAGAAAAAGAAGAGCTCCATCTATGGTGACCAAGGTCAGAGATGGGAAGAGAATGAAGGGAGGGAGGATCACCGAAGGTTGATGGCTTACAGAAAGTGAAAGGAGAGGCAGCAAATAGAAAAGGGAGCACCGCACCCTGTTCAGCTGGAACAGACAGGAAAAAACACCATGTAGAGGCAAAGAGAGTGGAGAATCCCTCCCTGTTTGGTCTCAGTCCTGAGGGGGCATTTATGTCAAAAGAGCAGGAATTTCTCATCACACGAACGATCCCTCAACATTCATGAACGCTCTCTGCCATGCTTTGCTCCCTGCACGTCTTTTCATTGCTTCCATCTGAACCACATTTACCTCAGAATGGAGGTTAAGATAAATGTGCTGTGGTGAAGAATGTTGAACTGTACGTGCTGTATAATAGAACGTACATATGCATGCGCTTTTTAATGCACTTCTGCACATGCATGATGAAGTCTGATGTCCAATAAAACAACAGACTGGAACAGTGGAGCATAAAGGTCCAAAATCTCCCTCATGTCTCTGTCCTTTCGCCACAGACTCTGCACCCTTCCCCCTTCATCCCCACGTCTGTCTTCCCTCATCCTCTCCTTTCTCCTCCTTCTGCCTCCAACCCCTCCAGCCATGACCCCCCACCCCCCTTCATCTTTTGCCTCCTCCTCCTCCCACCCTTATTCTGCTGACCTCTTTTTTTCTGCCTCACTGTACCTCTTCTACTTCTTCTTCCACAACTCCTTATCCATCTCTCCTTTTCCTCGTACAGCAGATGGGACTCTAACTCTTCCCCCTCTACTACTGAACAAAAGCTTGTTATTCTGCAAAGACAATGTCCATTAGCAGTCTATGAAAAATGAAGTCGTACAATCTAAAACAAGAAGACTTCTGCAGTGATCCAGACCATCAACCTCCCACCCCAGTAGGTGGGAGGTTGATGGTTTGGCCGTGTTTTGTGGCCACAGCTCCGGGGTACCTTAAACAATGACTTTTAGCTGTGTCTAACAAAATATAAAAACCGAAATGTGTAACATAAACGGATCAGAATGGATAAATATTCTTGTGGTTGTTAAAACCTAAGATGAGATGTTCCAGTTATAATAATGTTTTCGTTAATAATTACTCAGTATTTCAGAGTGTAAATTGTTATACATTTTTTGTAAAGTTTTTTGGTGGGAGAGAAACATAAATTAACTAAGCAAAATATTGAATTGAGCTGTTTGATCAGAGATTACCAACTTTTTAGTAAAAATTACCTTGATAATCGGTCAGGTGGTATTTGTTTGGTCACTCAACAGTGATTGCGAAGTGAGTCAGGATTGTGGGTTTTTAACAGCAGCAGACAAGCAATCTCATCACTTTGGTTTGGTTTTAATGGTGTACCAAAGGTAGGGAAATATATGACACACAATATTGGTAAATATCCTTTATTTGCCATAACATAATTATTTAAATAAAATATCAACATAGGCCCAGATTTTCATAGCAGTGCAATAATGTCTCAACATCCGTAGCAAGGTTGATGGTGGTCCTGATTCTGCTCCCTTGTCTGGAAAGGAAGATCTTTCACATTGGTGGTGTCAGAGTGGGCATCAAAAAAAGCCACCTATGCTTTTCTAAACCCGTCTTTCACACCTGTGCATTAAAGGCATCAATTAATGCCTGCTAAGTGATGGGTGCTGATAGTAAATCTGTCAGAACATGGACGGTGTGTCGAGGGACTTTTTTTTGGGGATTTTGTGGTTTTATTTTGAAGAAGTCGACTCTATTCCATACCAGCAGAATTACTTGACTTTACTAAAGGATAGTTAGGCTTTGGAAATATAGAAAGGTCTTTATTCAGTGTAAAGGGAAGTAGGTGGTAGTTGCAGTTGGACCTACCATGCTAAGGTTAAGTGTAATTTTCTGCCTGACTGAAGTTGAATTAAAACGTCTCAATCAGTTTTCTTTTCTGATCCGGTGAGCTGAACTACTGTCTCTGTCTCTACCTTCAGATGACTCGTCGTCAGAGAGTGGCAGCGGGAACGGCCTACCTGCCCTGACCCCACCCACCTCCGCTGTGACGGACGGTGCCATCGTCAGGGAAACGGAAGTCATCAATGGCGGCGTTGGGGCTGCCCCTCTCGACTTCAGCCGGCCGACTTCTTCTTCCTCATCATCTGAGGACCAGCAGCCGGTGAACCTGAGCGAGCCGCCTCCTCAGCGCCTGCCCCTGTCTACCTCACACCTGCCCATCACTGTCTCGGCAGCAGCTGCTGCACTGCTCGGCGCTCTGCATCCCAACGCGCCTGAGGAGCTCCGGAGGAAGTACCCGCTGGCTGCCAAACCCCCCCTGGCTCCACATCCGGCGCTGCCTCTACACACTCCTCACACACACAACCCACACACTCCTAACACGCACGCACCGTCACACACACACACTACAGAGCTTCGACTGGACCGAGACGGCAGGGACTACGGGAGCAAGGTGAGAGAACACGCAGGCTCAGCCTTAGTTCATAAACATTTACAACTTCCTGTCAGAAGCAGTGAGATCCCACAATTAGAAGATGTTTACCAGCAGAAATAAAGACTTTTCATCAACTGTCTTTAACAAAAGCTTCAACAACATAAGTTTATCTGATTGTTCAAAATCCTGCTTTTATCAAAAGCAAGGTTCATAGCCTTTATATTTAAAGTGAATATAATTTTCCTTCAACCACAAGGATGTTTCTTGTAGAAATGAAATCAAATGTTTTTTTAAATAAAACTGAATTTATAAAAATGTTTCATAACCTTCTTATTAATAGAAAAATCTCTATTGGCATCAAACTGTAGGATCAATGCTTAGTAGTTGTTTTCTGTGGTGTTTTGATGATTTATCTTTAATGATAATTTAAGTGCTTAAGGTTGAGAGCCTTCTTACCATCACCCTAAGCTGTGGAGCTTTCTTGAGATTTTTAATCACTTTCCTGTTTTCTATCTTTCAAGTTGGGACTTGATATTAGTTTTAGTCAGAAGAGCAAATTATTTATATTAGTTTTAGTCAGAAGAGCAAATTATTTAAAGTAGGATGGTTTTAAGAGTGAGATGATTGGCTGCTGTAGGGGAAACCGGTCGTCAGTTTGATTTGGTGATCTGTTGTTGCTCAGTGTGATGAATTTATCTCTGTTCACTCTGCCAGGCAGAGTCTGGTGTTCACTTGGGAGATTGTTCATGGCTGCTGATGCCACCAACTTCCTTTTCTTTACATTTGATCAGGGCAGTCATCAGATCAAGCCTTTATTGTTTGAGGCACTTGGCTAAAATAAAACCAATTTTTACTTAATAGTGCATTGAATTGTAATCTATGCCTTTTTTAAAACCTGCTTTGATCAATGCAATGCTCTTCATCTGGGTGTTAGTAGATCTTCCATTAGCCAGCTCCACATGTGCAAAAGGCCACCCTCCCATTTTAGCTTCACTACACCTGCTCTCAATACATTTTTAGGATTTTTGTTTTTTAAATCCTTGTTTTAGTTTTTAAAGTTCTCCATGGCCTTGACCCCTCCTACCTCTGAGTTGTTCCTTAAATGAAACTGGATTGGTTGCTGAATTTCTTTACAGCTACGAGCTCTTTCACTACTGTGTCCATTACCTGCTGCTTCTCTCCCTCTTTTCCCCTCTGACTCTGCTTTTAGGCTCATTAGCATCCAGAGCTTGATGTGCATTTATTGGACTGATATGTCAGTGGAGTCTATAAGACAAGATTGCGCTGCAGCAACAAGTCATGCAGTGTGAGGAGCTGCTGTCATATTGCCCTCACACAGTTAGACACGTTCAGCTTGTAGATAATTTCGGAAACAGCAGAGTGTCGCCCTTTAGAGTTCTTCAGAGGCGAGGAACGGAAGACAGCCGACATGTTTTTTTTTTTTTGTTGCTACTGTGTTGGTGCATCGTCTTATGGACAGAAATTCATCCTGTTGACCCACAGAGTCATACTTTACCCTAAGTGTCTGTTACTCAGTACTGCTATGAGTTCTAAAGGAAATGGTTCAACAATCAAGCTCTTTAAGGCAGCAATGCATTGTGTGGACTGAGCCACTGTTCTCAGTACCTCAGCAGGCCTGACTCTGCTCATCATTTCTTGGTAATGCAGAAGGTGCCATGATTTTCCAGGGTGGGTGTTATAGCTTTACATTTTAGATCTTTATCCTAAAGTTGCTGTCTGTCAGGGACAATGTTGTTTCTCAGTTTTTAGTCATCAAAACAGTAAAAAATCATTTTAACCTAATTTCCTGTGTTGTTTGCAGTGTAGGGTTGTGGGATGTTAATATTTTTTTTTCACAGTTTAATATAGAAATATCAATATCAAACATTAATATTGGCCCAGATTTTCATATGGGTGCATCCTAAGTAAAAATATACCAAATAACAACCGTGAATCAATCAGGGCCTATGCTAAGAAAATTCAGACATTTTAATACAAAAGAAAAACGAAAAACTGATTAAAAAGTCATGTTTTTCTTCTCTGTGGTTTTCATGAATTCATCTTTTCTTCCTCCTGCTCTGTGACCACGGTGCACTTAGAGAATCTCTCTTTGAAAGAAGTCATTTTCTCCTTTTATTCAGGTTCAGTGTGAAAACACTGCAGCAGTTATCTATGGAAACATGAACTCTTTGCTTGGTGAATTAATAAGGACACCCACATTGTCTCATTTTGTGATGTATTAAAACACTGAACGAACTCACTGTCATTTCTAAAGACTGGGAGACAGAATGAAAAGCTGGAGGTAAAAGCAGGAGTTTCTCTCTCCTACCTTCCTCCTCTCTTTGTGCTGAAGCTGAATGGCAGATACTGGCGAACAATAGAAACCGGCCTTGAAGATAAATATATTACTGCCAGACCTGAGCGAGGTTTGAACACGAGCGCAGCTTTACTCCATCCCCTCACATTTAGACTCTGAAACAAACACTCTCAGCCTGCCTCCATTATGAAGCCAACAAACGTTTCTTTCACATTTTTTCACAATTTCTTCTCTGCCAGTGTTGTGGGGGGGTGTTAAGTTCACTTTAAGTGTCACTCTGTATTTCTCCTGGCTTTTACTGTGTCTCTTTGCCAATGGTTTATCACTTTACCTAGAGTTTCTAATGTATGTATGTTTGCAGGACTGTGATCTTCCTTAGTCTAAAGAATTTGATGCATGTGAGGGCAGCTAGAAGTTGGTTCCTCTTTGCATTCAGTCTCTGGCCTCATTAGTCCTGAAGGACCAGCAGAGGTGAAAAGATTTGTTCAAGTATGCTAACTGTGACAGAAGCACATGTTTTGTAGTGCTGTTCTTTAGATTCCTTTGGGGTTTTTGTTTGATACTCTGAACATTGATGCTCTTATTAACCTAATTTCCAATGACAGCATTAAAAATTCCCCCTTTGGATTTTATGGAATTTCAGCCATTGAGAATCATGAAACCAGACCATCTTTGGAGCTGCATAAGTTTCAACAGAAAGTCTAAAAAGCTCTGAAAACATTGCTGTCCACCTGACTGCATTCATCATTTAGTTTTTACAGTCAATGCCTGTTAAGATTTCTTTGGATTTTGAAATATAGATTTGACCTTAGACAGTGATGATGTCACATCATAGCTTTTGAAATATTTATAAACCTTCTGATTTAAGCTATTTTAATCACCACACTTTATTTCCATCTTTACATGTGCATTTTATTCCTCCCACTGAAGTTACTTTGAGTTTTTTTTGTTTGTTTTTTAGACTTTTTCCTTTAAAAATTTGTATCCCAAACTTTTCACAATCTAAATGAATTGATTTCTTCAATATTTAGAAGACTGTGTCTTAATAAAATGAAGTGTCCTCAGTTTATCGTAGTTTTGCTTCATGCAATCATAAGTTCTTCAACCAAACCCGTTCCGTACTTTTATAGATTCCAATCTTCTAAGGACCCGATTTTCAAGCTCTGAACCCCAGAACTACCTAAACGTAGTGATTATAGAGTATTATAGAGTAGATCTATTGCTAGTCTTTCACCTAGAGCTTTAATATAGCTCTGCTACGTTACCTTTATTCAATGTTTTGAGATTGTAACTCTTCATTTTTAGTGTCATGATACTTGGTAAAGAAACTAGAAATCAAATATTTCCACTGTAGAAAACTGTCTTGAACTGACATTTATACCTGAATAGGCGTTTTAATTAAAACAATATAATAAACTGTAGCAGGAATCTGAAACGCTTAAGACAACAGGATAACTTTGGTAAATGAAAAGTATTTTTGCAACTTGAAGGTAAGCTGCAGGAAAAAGAGCAAAGCATCTGTTGCCATGACAGCCAACCGTCACGACCAGCCTTGACACCTCAGTGCATGTTTGCAAGCTGTGAAGCTAATTTATCCCTTTGTCACTACTTCTTTAGCTGCTGTTTGAGAGGAAGAACTTTTACTGGCCTTCACTGACTGATCACACATCTGTAGAGTCAAGCTGCCGACTTTTGTCCCTGACCGTTTCACTTTATTTCAATATAGAAGATCATTTTCTGTTCAAATTTTTCCCTTTTACTCATTATTTGAGGTCATAAAACTGATTTTATAACAAATTAGTCCGATTGGTAGAAGTAGTAGTAGTTTGAACACAAGATGCAATTTGGTAATGATTTTGGTATTTTAAGTGGAAAATAAAGTTTACAAAAACATTCTGTGGTATTTTGTTTAACTCCCCCCATAAAACTGTCTGCAAATACATAGACTTATACATCTTAAAGCAACACATCATGTCTATATCTAATGTAATGATAGACCTAATGAGAAAATAGGTGATATTTTTGGGATGACATTCGCAGCATGGCAGGCTCCACTTGTCTCACTTATGGTCCAAAAAAAGGATCCTTTTTTTTAACATCTTACTAAAAACATCTTTGATCCTTGATAGTTTGTACACTGCTGATTTTTTCTTAGATTTATTTCACCTCAGAAGGATTTTTTTTTTTCTCATGTTTTCGACTATAAGTAAAAATATTTGAATGCATATATTTTGATATATTCTTGTAAGGTTGACAAATCCAAGATGAAATCAAACTTTTCAAATTGTTTCAGTTGTACTTTATCTCTCCATCCTCAGAACAAAGGTTTAAAGAAATCCTTAAAAGCTCCAAATCTTACTGTTTTTCTTTGAAATGAGTTTGTGTAAACCTTTGACTTGAAATACTTCTACTCCCGTCAGAAAAAAAAACTTCAATGTTGGTCCTAAAATGTTTAAAACATTTTATTTCCAGTGTAAGACATGGGAGTGGAAGCATCATGGTGTGAATGCATTTAACTGGTAGAGACGTTAGATAGGACATGAACATAAATTAAAATCAGAATATTATTCAAAGGTTCACTTATTTAACTGAATTTACTAAATTAAATACATTATATAGATTAATGACACTCTTACCAAACCTTTATTTCTGTTTATAGTGAAGATTTTCTGCTCACAGCAATGAAAAGGTTTCAGAATAGATAACATCACAGCAATAAAATTAAAATGTTGAAGAAAAATATCTTTTAATTCCTGCCTCAAGGTTATTTTCAAAATGTACTTTCAATCTGAAAAGCAAGCCTCTTCAGAACATACATGCTGATTAGTTGAATGAGACTGAATATGTTGAGAAATATGCAGATGATTCTTTAGATTGGGAGCAATATTGACCCTCCATCATCCTGCTGAAATGTGTTCAGTGTTGCACCGACTGAAAGCGTTAATAAATCCCCTGATCTAAGTCTAGGAAAATGTTTTCATTTACAAAGGAATCTGTTGATTTAGCAAATTAATATGTTAAAAAATGTGATTTAAAGAAGAATAAGTTTGTGTGTTTGTAGTCTCCACAGTACAGTTCCGGAGGCAGCTATGACGGCATCAAGATGGAGCTGAACGCAGAAGACCTCACCATTGGGCGTCACAGCACCCAGGTCGCCCCTGACGATGACGACGACGACCACGACGACCATGATGACAACGATAAGATCAACGACACAGAGGGTGTCGATCCTGAGAGATTAAAGGCCTTTAATGTAAGTCGGGAGATTGTTTACAGTGAAAAGACTCTGCTGCCAGAAAAATCCAGCTGTCTGACCTGAAGCTACTCGCGTTTAGTGACAGTGTCAGAATACATCAAAGAAACATCCTACATGAAACTGTGAATAACAGCAGCACATTGAGCTGCTTCTGTTTATTATCAAAACTATAGAGTTTTAAAAGCAGACCTTGCTGTAGAACACCAACTTCATAGCCATCTAAACCAAGGAGGCTAAAAGATGGAGAATCTTGGATGGATTTTGTGTTTCCTCCAACCTGCAGTTAATGAATAGTGCAGAAATGACCAACCAGCAGGCAGTAGATATGTTGACTCATATCCTGTTGTTGCTGCTGAGAATAGTGTAGATAAAGTCTGAAAAACTCAGACAATTCTTTTGGTTATGCAAAAAACTGATCACTTTCGTGTGTCTAGAAGGAAATACAAACACTATTTCCCCCCAAAAACATTTATTTGGTTTCTGTCATGAAAATATCTAATTTCTATTTTTATTCTTGTTTTTATCTATTCTGAAAAAGTAAAAGCAAATTGCAATGATGCCGTATTTTGTATTTTCTTAAAAAAAATCAAATTTAGCCCCTCAAGTAATTTCAGCGTTACAATTTATTCTGCATAACAGGACGTTTGGACCCCACTAGACCCTCAATAATGTCATTTTATCACCTGACGAGTTGTCTTATGTTGCAGATGTTTGTTCGTCTGTTTGTGGATGAGAACTTGGACCGAATGGTACCGATCTCCAAGCAGCCCAAGGAGAAGATCCAAGCCATCATCGAGTCCTGCAGCAGACAATTCCCAGAATTCCAGGAACGTGCCCGCAAGCGTATCCGCACCTACCTCAAATCCTGCCGACGCATGAAAAAGAACGGCATGGAGGTAGAGTAGCTGCACCAGCCAGGTTTTCTGAGCTTTTGCCATTGATGGCATGTGTTTATATATTTGACACGGGTCTCACCATGCAGGGAAAATGATGAGAGGGAATGAGTTTAGGTACTGGATGGCTGGCGGGGGGGACAAGGATTAAATGAAGAAGAAAATAGTGGGATTTTCACTGGGATGAGTCAAAATGGATTAGATTAGAAAGGAATGTAGCAGGATGATTAGGATGTTCAGTTTGGTGGCAGGGTTATGAAGGCATGTAGAACATGTACAGAGATTTTTTCTTTATTGGGATGCTCCATGAGGAGAGGAGAAGGAGAGCAGGCAAGGTCCATGGATGCTGAGATGAAAACCAGATGGGAGGATTTCCTGGTTAAAAAAAAGGAGGCAGATGATTTACTGTGGCTCCCCCTAGAGGGAGCAGGAAAAACAAGCATTATTGGTAATTATTAGTCATTGATAAAACAAAACATCCTGATTATTTTCACAATCTGGGATCTGCATGCAGGCATCATGATAACTTGGTTTTTACATTTAGCGACGCAAGAGTGATTTTATCTTTGTAAGAATATCAAACGTCTGTGGCAGCATCGAACATGATGTAAATATGTCTTATATGTAGATACAGGAACATGCAGAGAAGAGAGAACCTATTAGAGCCGATTAAAGCTTGTTTATGTTTTTTTATCCAGTTCTGCTGCTTAAGTGAAACCTATCTAAATTAATAGGCCTACAGCCGGGTTTGTTAAGTTGTAATGAACGAGTTTTTTTTCTCATGAAACACTATTTATGATTTCTATATTTGGAAATATTGAACTGGGGTCCTTGTCCTCCAATTCCTCCCCCTCCCCAGAGTCTATGTTTGTTTTTACTTGTTTTGGTTTTTTTGGAACAAAACTACTGACTACTTCTTTATTTTCTGTGAATATATAACAAATAGAACGATTTCATTTTTATTTTAAAAGTTGGAGGTTTTCCATTTCAAAACCTAAGGAAATAACAATAAGATTATTGCTCTAATTTGCACCAAAGAACATTACTAGATCTATTTGTATTAATTAATCCACTGATTTGATAAATGTAGATTTAATCATTTATTCACTGTAACTTTTTTAATGTCCCATTTTTTTCCAATGAAAAATTTTTGTCTTTATGATTTTTTTAAAGGTTGTGCTGGTTTTGTGCCTGTAGTTTACATAGATTTTATTTAAGGGGGTGGCAAAAAGGGCTCATCTGCTATGATGTTTTAATCGAACAGATCATGGTAATCTCTCTACCGCCCCCCTGTGGTTTAGTATAATATTACCTGTAATAACAAAACAACAATGTTCAGCATTCTTCCTATTTGACATAATATTTGGGATGTTGGGTGATTAATATAAAGTGATTTGTGTTTTCTCTATATTTTAATGTAATAAGTAATAATAAAATGAGTGAATAATTCTCCTCTTAAACATTGTCCTGTTTTTAGACCCGTCCGACTCCACCTCATCTCACCTCAGCCATGGCTGAAAACATCCTGGCTGCGGCCTGCGAAAGTGAATCCCGCAACGCTGCGAAGAGGATGCGCCTTGAAGCCTACCATGTAAGTGTGCAGACTGACTGCTGTAGAGGAGCCACAGATGTTTGTTGACACCGATTTTAGGTATAATTCATGGTCCCAGTTAAAGAAGAGCCAGTATGATTGCAGGTTTTTCATGTGTATATGAGTTGTTGCAGTTAGACTTCAGTGAGGAGGAATTAGAATCACTATTTATAGCATTAAATATGAGAAGAAAAGTGAATCAAAGTGAGGCTGGATCTGGCTGGATTCTTAAATCAGATTTCAAGTAATGTCTACCTTCTAAAAACAGCATTTAAAAAAAAATGGCTTAAATTTCGTCTCATTTGATGCTTGCCTATGTTTGAACTCTCCAACAAAAAGTAATTATCCTGCATCTAAAATGTTCAAAAATAAAGGTTAGTAGTACTTATTGGAAGTTTCTTATTTCCATTGCCTGAAGGTGAGGGGGTAGTCTGCAGAGGTAGGTACTCTAAACTCAGAGAAGTTAAACATCTAGAAGTCAATTATTTCAAAGGTTTCTACTATTTCTAGTTAATAAACAGTATTTTATGCTTCTTGCTGCCTTCTTGGCTAAATGACTTTTGTAAAATAAGTTTTAATTTCAATGAGTTGTTCTTCTTAAATATACTCATTACTCGTACCCGTACCTGCTTTATCTGGGACCGGGTCACTGAGGCAGCAGTCTCAGCAGAGACTCCCTCTCCACACAGACTTCCCTCTTCGCAGACACCTCCTCCAGCTCTGCTGGGGAAGCCCAAGGCCCTCCCAGGCCAGCCAGGAGTCCCTCCAGCATGTCCTGAGTCGTCCCCTGGGCCTCCTCCCGGTGGGATGTGCCTGGAACACCTCCTGTGGGAGGCGTCCAGGAGGCATCCGAAAAAGATGTCCGAGCCACCTCAGCTGACTCCTCTCAGTGTGAAGGAGAAGTGGCTCTACTCCGAGCCTCTCCTGAATGACCGAGCTCCTCACCCTCTCTCTAAGGGGGAGCCCAGGACCCTGCAGAGAAAGCTCATTTCAGCCACTTGTATCCGGGATCTTGTTCTTTTGGTCGTGATCCAGATTTCATGACCATAGGTGAGGGAAGGGGCTGACCGGTAAATAGAGAGCTTTGTCCAAATAAAAAATATGACTAAATCTATTTAACTTATACCTACACAACTATTATTATTTTCCTAAATATTATGGGAATTTTTAAGTACTTTAGAAAATTTTACATTTTATTTCTTGGTCAACTTAAAAATCTGGTCAGTGTTACTTTAAGTGTCTGTGTTTGGTCACAATCTAAAAGTCTGTCTGCTTCTCCCTGGGATCAGCTGCTTTCCTACCTCTGCATACTGCAATGTTGTTTTTGTTTTTTTATCAGTTCCCAATATGTCCCCCTGCTTCCCTGTCCCTCTGCCAGGATGAACAGATCTCCCTGGAGAAGCCGTCCAGCGGCGGTGCCGCTCTGAGGGAGCCGGTGTCCCTCGCTCATTCTGCCTACTCCTTGGCTGCATCAGCCTTCCCCTCCCAGGACACGCAGCTCTACATCAACGGGGCCGGCCTCAGCTATGGTTACCGTGGATACCCGGGCTTGAGCTCTGCCATTCAACATCCCATCTCCCTGACGACCGGCACTGCCACTCAGAGCAATGGTGAGTTCAGAGCATGTTGGATGGAAAGGGAGGGGCTTAGTAGTTGATGGAGCGAGGAGGCCAGGAGAATAATAAAGATGGCGGAGGGGGGGGGGGCAGCACACAAATGAATGGAATAATGTTTAACAATAGGTTTTATTCAGACGTTTAACTGACTCTTACCGACATCCTTTTTCTTGATAGAAGTAATCTGCATGTATGTATGGTTCCGTGTAAGACAGTAAAACACGCCTCTAATAATCTGGTTCTCTGAAGCAGATTAAAACCTCCAGCGTTGCCCCATTTCAACCTCACTAAGGTCTCATTCCTCTCTTGCTCGGTGGCCTGGTTCTGATGCTTACATGCTGTTACCAAGGGAGACGTCTTTATATGCATTGTTGTATAAAAAGCATCTCCCACACATTTCCATTGTATATTCAGTCAAACTTGAGTCATTGTTGCTCCAATTTGCAGCATTTCTGCAGCAGGTCAAACAGCTTCAGAAGTTTCTGGAAGCAGTTTCTTTGCCAAAGTGTCTGAACTTTTTATTTTCATGACACAACCACTGCATTGTCTTTGACTGACCATCATAAAGTGGAGAAGAAACATCCAACAAATAAATGGCTCAGACAAACAATGTAGCTCTGGCTTTATGTTGATGCTGTTTGTTGTTAAACCTCGGTTTCAGTCTCGAGTCTTTAGCAGGTTTTCCTGTTCCTGCTGACCCAAAGGACCCACACAGCATGATGCTGCTGCCTCCATATGTCATCATGGTGGTGGTGTGATTAGGATTCAGGGTGGAGTCCATTTTCCTCTACAAAATATCTCATATTTTGGCCAAAAAGTTACCTTTTTATATCTTCTGATCCGAACCATTTCCTCCTTGTTTGCTGTGTCTCTTACACAGTTATTGGAAAACCACAGTCAGATATTCCTACAAATTTCTTCTTGCAACTTTTCTATACAAAAAACAGATAGATTTAAAAGCTTTTGCATGCATCCCTTCTTCAGCAAACCTGAGGCAAATAAATGGTTAATGATCAGGCCTCCGCCAAACTTACTGAGGAAGGTAATTTGGCCTTTTTGTTTCAGGTGTGTTGAAGCAGGGGTGCATGCAAAAGCTACAGGACAGTGATATTCAATTTGAGATGTTTCCTACCCCTGAATAGTAAACAGGCAGTTTTGTAGTTTTTTTTTTGTGATGTTTTTTAGGGAAATCATTGGAAATGTTAAAAAATTGTCAGCAGTTTTTACTAAGCTCTCTGTCTCTGTCCTAACCCACCTCTGATCAGCTTTCCCCTCCCATTCAGGTCCCACAGACCTCAGCATGAAGTCTCTTTCCTCCAACATCACCAACTCCTCCACCACCACCAACAACCTCAGCGGGCGGGGCGGTGGGGGCGGCGGAGGGGGCGGGGCATCCACACAGCTCAGCCAACCGGAGATCACAGCCGTGCGTCAGCTGATCGCAGGTTACCGGGAGTCGGCAGCCTTCCTGCTTCGCTCAGCTGACGAGCTGGAAAACCTCATCTTGCAGCAGAACTGAGGAGAAACACACACAGATCTCATGTAATGCTCATTTTGTGTCTGCTCCGCCTATGATGAACTCCAGACCCCTTATCGTCTTTGTCCCGCATTCAATTCGGGTTCTTTACACTCACTACGGCATCTGTGCTGAGGTGTGGCTATGGAGGGGAAATTTGAAAGCTCTTGTATAAAAAACAAAAAAAACAAAAAAAAAAAAAACAAGAAACAATGAAACACCTCTACCCACAACCTAATGATCCAGTTGGGGAATAATTACTCCTCTCCTTTGTTGAAGCGTCTCACAATCATCTGAACAGAGGAGAGGAAGAAGGAAGTGATCTGGAAAAGAAGGAATAACTGATGACGCATAAAAAAATCCCCTGATTTGAGTAGAGAAGTGAGTCTTTTTTTTGTTGTTGAAACGTTTATCATTAATGATTTAAATTAATATCTGATGAGCCCAAGAATGACTTTTTATGAGTTTTTTTTTTTTTGATTACTTGATCTAAAAACTCGGCACTAAATTTCCCAAAATTCCAGACAAAGTAAAGATGGAAACTGGGAAGAGAAATGTTTAATTTAAAGGAACAAGACAGATTTCTTTACTTGTTGTTCGTTTTGAGCTTGCTTGTACATATTGGCTCTCTGTGTCCTACAGCACTTTTCTCTCTCCTCAAACCTCCCGATTCTCACTGTTTTTACCCAGGGAGCAACTTGCTACTTACTTATGCATCCAGAACGCCATTTTTCTTTGTTTGTTTGTTTGTTTGTTTTTGAGCACCAGAATTTACCTCAGACCACACCTGCCGACTCTGCTACCAGTTCCTTTACATTCCCAACCGGAAGCCAGTTTTACTTTGACTGTTCCCACCTGCTGTTTTTCAAACCCTCTGCAGAATTGAAGCTTTTCAAGGACTAACTGAACTCTGAACTTCAGTTTTCTCTGTGCGGGTCAGTTGGCGTGCTGCTGTAAATAACACGTTTATCTTGAAAACTTGAAGAACCTGAGCTGATGCCGGCAGGAGTGTGTTTCTCTGTGCGATCGTTTCCTTTAAGGGGAGGGAAAGTGTGTGTAATGCGAGTGGGGCTGTGTGAGTGAGTGTGGAGGGGATGAGAAGAGAGGTAATGAATTTCCTAAATCGCATTCCTCTCTTTATAAACACCTCAGCATCATTTGGTTAAAGATACCTCCTCCTTCCCCTCCCTTCCTCCTCATTGGACCTTCTCTCCACGCTCCTCCTTTTCGTGGACCTAACCGTCCTCTGATCTCCGGCCCAGGCTTTGGAGGACAGAGGAGGAATGCTCTCTCTTTCTGTGTTTTGTCTTTTTAAAGTCTGAAATGGCCATTACTATTGTTAATGTTGTTACTGTTATTATTCTTGATATGATAATTACATGAACTTTCATGTCGCCGCTGCTATCGAGAAACCGGACCTTCTGCCACAGACCTGAAACCTCAAGCTGGCCTTCCAGGCATTTGGTTGGTCAGCTGCAGTGCCCTGTGGAGACCTGAGCGAGCAGCAGACTTCCTGCTGCCAACCTCAAACTGTAACCAAACCACCAGGACTCTCCTCCGTCTCACACCGACTGCTCGCCTCTTTTTTTGCTTCATAGGGCTTACTTCATGCTGTGTTTGACTTTCTAACTGTGAATTTGGGTTTTTGTTTTTGCCTTTTCTCCTTATATTTATACAGCATTTTCTTCCTCCAGGGGGCGCAGTGAGGGAAACGTAATGAGGTTTTACAGCCTAACTACAACTCTGCTCTCGCATTATCCCAAAAATAAGGCCAATTAGCATCGTACAGATTCTTAAGATTGTTTGTGAAGACAAAAAAAAAAAGACAAACAAAAGGACAACAAAAAAAGGAGCGTTACTCTAAATACCCTCATTGATTTAAAACAGTTGGTCATCTGGATCGAACGGTTTAATTTGGACAACAAATGGTCCACATGCAGACGAGTGATAGGAGTAAAAATGGTTTGGTTTGCAAGAGTTGGCATCAAGAGTGGAGACTCCTGGCGACAACCAGCAGACACAGATGATGCCTTGTACATGCATTAGTTATCAGAACTTCAGAGGTTATTGAGAGTCTCTGGTACCAGGGTTTTTTGTTGGATTCTGTTTAAACCAAACAGTGTTATGTCATTAATTGTCTATGAAGCTTCTAGTCATTCCTTTCATGATGGCATCTCTTCTGGTGCCGGTTCTAACTAGCTCAGCTGCCTGTAGACTGAATTAATGCGATATTGTATTGTTGGTCTGCATGTGGACCAACTTATGTCTAATTTAGACATTTCCTGTTTCTTTACCAGCTTGTTTCAGCAGGTTTTATTTAGTTTGAGGATGCAGCCTGATCCAGAATGGACTGGAAATAGAAAAACAGCCGCTGTTTCACCCTAATTACAAAATCCACCTTAAATGAACCTCTGAAGTTATTTAATTGACTCTTATGTTTGATTTAGCCATTAAAATGATGCAGACACTCTTAAAGGACAAATAAACAGGCTGCTGTTCCTCCATTTAAATATAAACTTCATATTTTATGGGTTTGGGCTTTGCTAACTTCTCAAAATAAAAGTTCAACCTCACAATAATGATATTTCCTAGATTACAAACTTATTCTGATAAATTGTCAGACTAAAACTACCAGAGAAGCAGTTGTTCACTATACAGTGTTGCACCTGCAGCATCTGTTCATCCATTTGCTTGACTTCCCCATCCAAAACTGTCCAAACGTAAGACTGAAATCGCTTCTAACTATAACTGAAACGTATAAATTTGGCTCTCAGCATTTTGGTTTATTATGCTCATGCTTTGGCTTAACGTTTCATCTTTTTTACACAATTAGCCGAACATCAGTGATCAGTTGTTTTAAAGGGGAGAGTTCAATGTTTGTGTGAGTTTATGCATGTCGTCCTGGAAAAAACCTCCCTGAAACTTGCACTGGACAAGAGGAAAAAAAGGATGTTTTGTAGTTTTTTTATTTTCTTTTTTTGCAATGCAGTTGATAATCATAGAATTTATTTGCCATCTCTTTTTTGTTTGTTTTAATTTTTGTTTGTATGATAGCAGTGAACCAGTAAACTTAATTTAAACCTTTTTAGAGGATTACACTTGATTATTTTCACAACAGGAGAGGGATCTCTTTCAGTGCACTTATTTCTAAATGAAAAATGAGAAAAATCAGCAAAAAGTAAAAATAAGTTGGAGGGAGATGTGAAAGAAAAATGCCATAAGTTTAGAAATATGCTGCAAATTAATACTTGGACAAACCTACCTTGAATTATAAACCAAATCCTGCATTATAGTTAAATATTGTGTGTTTGAGAGACAAATTGATTTGAAGGATTTGTGTGCTAATTTGTAAAAGTTGCTTCTTGATGTGGAATCTGGATTGTTCAGATGTAGAACTAAGCTAGACACGTTAAAGTATTGCCCTGCTCTTTAAACCCTCCCCCACGCTGAGTGAACAAAGTTCTACGAGCTTCAAACCCTGCTTGACTTAGTAGAAAGTGTCTGGATGCTGTTTGTTCCGGCAGATTTTTCTCCCCCCTAACCTGTATCCCGCTAATACCAAGACACCCACAGTGATCATTTGCCCAATCCTTATCAAAAAATGTGTTTAATTTGTTGAAAATGTACTTGGTAGATCCCTCTACATATTCATAACTCAACTGGGTTGTTTCCAGAAGCCTCTCAGGCTGTGGTCTTTTAAATCCAAAAGACGAGCAAAGGTCAGCTCAACTGGTCTGATTTTAATCCACGTTTGGACTTTGCAGCATCTCCATGTAATCCAGTTGTCGGTGGTTGGAGAACAACGGTTAAAATTGATATTTGTTGCAGCCTGTCTCACCAAGAGCATCGATAAGCTTGTTGAACCAGCATATGGTGGGTGTGTCTGTAGGGTAGGAAAGGGTTCTGCAGCAAATGCACGGTGATAGCCTGGTCAACCAAGCCCACCACAGTGTGCCATCCCTACCTCATGGATACACTGCCACCATTGACCAATGCTTAACCACATGCCCTTATATGCTGCTACCATGGGTATTAACCACAGTGAGTTTATTACAGAGTTTTTCTAGATGCTTAAAACTCTCTAGAAACTCTGTGGAGCCTGCTGAAACCATCCTCCTAAGACCACCCACGTCCTTTGTGAATGTCTACATCTATAGGAGCTCAACTTTTTGTTGCAGTTCCATCCCCCTAGGAGGTCTCCTATTGGTCATCCTGACAGCAAATTGGTCTGTGAACCAAGCAGCTTTCCGAAAGCAGTTTGTGGTATTTCTTATGTCATCTTAAAAGATTGTGTTGCAAAGGCTTACCTAGAAAACCTGACATCCATAGTACTGCACCCCTCAACAGGATAAGAATAATTATTGAAAACACCCACAAGATCTAGCAATCGACAATCGATAGAGAGGTGGAGCCATAATTAAAGCATTTCTTCTCCAGAACTCCTCCCATTGTTTATTACTTTATCAATGCATTTCCATCTGGCTTTTACTTATAAATAAAATTATTATGAAGGCTTCTATTTCATAGATACGTGTTGTAAGGTATCAGTTTCCAGTATTTATTCCAAACACATACCTGACTGGCATCACTTTCTCTGCCAAAGCCTAGAAAATAAAGAAGCCATTAAAATATTGGACTGAACATATATCATAAATGTTGTACTTGTTTGAAAATTACTTCAGCTAATCTAAAAAGAAATACCATTTAAATAACTTTCTATTTCTGTCATGGTACAGCTCCAATCTTAAACCTTTTTGAGGATCTATCTCAAGCCGCTGCAGTAGGACCTGCCAGGCACTTAACACTGGCGCTCTTTGGTTATTTTAATTGTCCCTAACTCACTTCTTCTCCTATAACCTCACTACTTTCTGTATATAAACAGCTCATTGCTATTGTGAATTCTACCAAGGCCCAGGGCCAACACTTTCTCAAGACTATGAGAAATGCTACATGCTAGAAGAACAAGCCATGTTAACACAAAATTAATATCATTTGTATCACTTAGCCCTGGCATGAGGCCAGCATGACCAGTTCTGCAGGACAAAATCTTACCGTGTCCCACTATAGACCACAAGAATCTTTCACCACGTTGATCAACCACATTTACCTTGTTATGGAGGTTTCATGCACAGTAAAATTCCTTCATGACCTAAAATGTTCAATAAATAAAATGAGTGGCCAACTAACTCCTTAATATTGACATAAGGACCTCCCTGAAACCCCAAAGACCTCACTAAGATCCTTCACAGATCCTAACACCATCTACTCTCTGGTTGATTTTTTTTATTTTTCCAAGTAGGATCTTATTCACCATGAAATATTTTTCTAAACACAACTTATGTCACTACAAATTAGGAGGATTTGCTAAATGGGTGTATTAACAGATGTATCCAAAGCAGAAAAACAATACTTTTGGTTCTGATCTAGAGTAATATTAAAAAAAGAATGAAGTCAAAGCTCTTAACCTTATAAAGACACAAAAGCTGTAATTGGTTTCCCAAACTAAACAAAATGATCAGAAATGAGAACCTATCAATTAGATCCATATTAATGAGCTTGATGCCAGTTGGGTTTTAACATAAAACAAATTCTGTTTTTGTGCTACTCTGACAAATCAGACCAAGCAGCTACAACTAAAACATCGACTTTTTTCCTTCTATCCGTCGGCCAGCTTTATGCCGGCCCTCCTGATTCTCTCGATTTCTTCTCCCTAGGTCGTTCTATCTCCAGTAACATTAATGTGAATCTTGTATTTTCCTCTTTTGACTCAGTGGAAGTGTGATGTTTACATGTACAGATTTCTGCAAACCTCCCTTGCTTGATGTTTGTTTTTATTTGCCTCCTCTCCTCTGTTTACCCACCCTCTGCTTCCCCCCTTCCGTTATCCATCTCGCCATCCTTTATACTGAAGAGAAAAGCGACTGTGTTAAAAATTACATAGTCAGCATTTTACTGAAGACATGCTAAACGTGCAGAAACGTCACCCAGTTGAAGCTGACGTCAACGGGACAGCCTGGTCCTGGGGTTGGGTGGGGTTAAAACGTGTGCTGGTTTGTCTCCATGAGTGGGTAGGCACACAATCACAGTGGGGCCACAGTGACCCTCTGCTGGTGAAACCCAGTCCAGAGGAGAATGAATTCCTCAGCGAATGATAAGCCATTACAGACCCAGAGTGTCGGGTCTCTTAGTCTATTAGTATATTTAGCAGAAGTTTGAAAATAAAAAAAAACTCAACCTCAGGAAAACATGTTTTTGTAAAAACCAACCCCACTGAAGGCCCATTTCCCCGTCTCTTTGATACCATATAAATTATATCAAAAATTCTTTTTATATTTATTGTGTTTATTATATTTACCAGTGGATACCTTTTCTCTAGTACCTGTGCTTGAATATTTGGATTCTTCAGACAAGTCTTGATAACATACATAAAGGGGAAACGAGACAAAAAAAAAAAAATCCATTGGCTTCTTCTTTCTGTTAAATCCCTTGGAGAAGTTAGGTTTGCCCAGAAATGCGAACATATCACTCTGGTCCATGATGAAAAGCAAAACGATGATTAAAAAAAGAAACTTTGCTTTGTGTGATGTCATTGCTAACACTGAAATGTTTCTGGACTTGAAAGATTCGCGACTGTTTAAGTTTGTTGAGTTTGTTTTGTTCTGTTTCCTCCTGAGCTGTACGTCACAAAGCTAAATATACTAATAAAACAGTGTGCTAATTATGGAAAAGGCCTTTCTTATTTATTTTCTTTGTAATACAACAGGAGAATATTGTTTCTCTGATGTTACATACATAGTGAAAGCAAGGCTCTTAAAAACACTTGGAGTTTTTCCACATTTTTCATCCCTAAATAGATATAGTGCATGAAAACCGGAAGGAAAAACCTCTAAAGTGCTTGCAAAAAATGTTTAGGTGCAACCAAGACACGAATGTAAAGAGGATTTAACTTGGGAATGGTGTTGCCACCAGTGCAGAGCTTGCTCAGAAACAGCAGCAGGCAGGAGTACAACTTAGATGTAAAGACATTTGGGTGTTAGCCTGAGACCCAGATGGGCAAATAAGCCTTGATTTGTTTTAAAGAAACTGTTTTAGACAACCTGAAATTCTGCAGCAGGTACTGGGATCAGAGCTCAAAAGATTGGTTAGAAGTTATGTTCTTCTCAAATGAAGTTTGTGTTGGACAGCTGGAAACGATCACTAACCTCCTCCAGGAGCAAAAATGCATAAAGATCCAGGAGCATTCTGGTGAATATCACAGTTCGCTCCAGCTTTATGAACCAAATATCACATTTGTTGCTAAAGCTTAGCAATTAAAACAGTAAGCCGGGATCCAGCAGATTCCAGCTTATTTAACCCACTATTATCACAACAAGGCTGTTCTTAGCTTTGATATCTGAAAGGTCTGAAATCTAAGTAAGTGATCTGTATTAACATCAATGTATCCTGTTAAATAATAATTTTACACGCTTCTGATCTGCTATTGCTTGGTGTAAACAATTTGATCAGACAGAAAAAAAGTTTCAATCCGAGATGAATTATTTATAGGACACAGAACTGCAGTCGTTTAATTCTGTGTTTTCCTAATATTAAGATGACAGGGTGGAGTGAGGTGTAATGCAGATTAAGACACTCCTTTATTTACAGAACTGACTAAACATTAGCGAAGTTTCTTGAGAGGAGAAAAATAGAGACTGTTTCACCGCACCCTGCCTACTGCACCTCCTCTCCTGCACCTCCGTATCCTGCGCATGTGTGTGTTGGAGAGGCCGGACCCTGAGCGGAGCGCCAAACCCAAACCTTTTTACGCAGCCTTCGTCCTGCAGCCTCACCTTCAGCGTCACCTCTGCGTCTCCACACCTGAGCATCAGCTGCTGAAGCGGCGCCTCTGCTGTCCTCCCCGGGCTGAGATGGATTGATGTCCCCCCCCACACACACCCCCACCGCCGGGAGCCATGCTTCATCCCTCTGTTCCTTTAGGATCACCGTGCCGAGTCCTTGCAGGGAACCTTTCCGTATTGAATGGACGATATTCGAGTTTCCGCATTCCCGCAGCCGCCGTGCGAACTGCAGGCGCGGAGCTCAGATCCATGATCTCAACAGAAAAGAAAACCGGTTCCTCCAGCTCATCTGCCCATCCTTCACTGGTCCTTCATTGTTGTTTTCATCGGGAGAGGCAGACAAACAGGCTGCTGACGGTGAGTCCTCGGCCGGGTTCGGTGCTTCTTTAACGCCTGCTCTGATCCTTCATGTCCCGGGATGGAGGACTGCTGTCGCTCCTGTTGTCCCTGCCTGAAACGACTATGGAACTGGATCTGGCCCGACGTTCGCTACCCTCCCGTCCCCAATCTTGTCATCGCCAACCCGGGGGCCCATCCGGCCGAGATCCGCACCGTTTCTGGAGACATCCGCGTCCCGTCGCCCAAGAAGCGGCCGGTGCAGCTGTACGCGGCGCTCTACGACTTCCAGGCCCGGAGCGACGACGAGTTGACGGTGAAGGAGGGGGACAAGCTGTCGGTGATCGAGAAGAGAGGAGACTACGTGCTGGCCAAGAAACTGACCGGGTCTCCGCAGTCCGGACTCATCCCGGCAAACTACGTGGCTCTGCTGCAGGACGAGTTCGCCAAACATAAGTGAGTCTTCCCGAACCTGCTGGTTCCTTAATATCAGATTATTTGGGTGTAATCTGCCTTCTCACTTGATGGATGATCCTCAGACTGAAGGTGGAGGAAATGTTCTGACCCAGAGTCAGTTTAAATAGTCCATGTGGTTCTGGAGAAGCGGAACCACCTGAGACTCAATGGGAGCAAAGTAACAGTGACCCAGATTTGACCTTTCTGCTTTCAGAGAGCTGTTGATGCTCAAATGTCACTGAGGGGGAAAATAATCTGGGAGAAACCCAAAGCACCATTTCAATGTTTGCTTTGGTTTCTGGAGGTTTGCATGAGAAATGCACCAATCAATCAGACAATGGGGCCAAATTCCCTCTATCAACTGTGATCACTAAAGACAAATTTAACATTTTAAGCCCCAAAATCATGAAATACATTTTAAACAAATCATTTTAACGTGTAAAGACTTTTCAAAGGGCATTTCGTTTTTGCAGGGTCGTTTTTATATTCAAAGTCTTCTACAGAGGTCAAAACAAAAAGACATTTAACAAAAAAAAAAAAAAAAAAAAACAGCACAAATAGATGAAGAAAATATTTTTTTGGTTAATTCTAAGCAAAAATATAAATAAATCAATGATAGAAACACAAAAATATGAAACCTGAATGTATGTTTGATTTATGGTGTAAACTAATGCTAAAGCATGAACAATATTAGAGGGATTATTAGAGTAAATAAAGAAAAGAAAAAAGAATTACTGTTAAAAACATTACATAGATTATCTGTTTCACTCAGGTCTTTAAGGTTGGGGTGATTTAAAGCAGTGTTTGACACCACAAAACACTATTTAGTTTTACTTTAGTTACCAACAGGAGACCGTTCTCAAAAAGCCTGGAGGGTGGAGGGCTTGTAAGGTAAAAAACATGACACAAATAATTCAAACAGGGATGATCTCCGACTTTCTTTTTCACCGTGGTTCTTAATACTTGTTCTCAGGGCTCTCTCTCCTGCATGTTTTAGTTATGTCCCTGCTCACATGCCTGACTTAAATGAAAAGGTCAATAAATGTCCATTTGAATCAGGTGTTCTGCAAACAAGGACACTGAGCACCGTTGGTTGAGACATTTGCTGTTACAGGTTTTAGAAAACAGAGAGCTGCAGGAAAAGAGAAGAAAGATCTCAGACGCATCGGTCCTGGGGGGATATATTTGCATTTTATGCTGCTTTACACTCCTGAGATGGCTTCAGGGTAGAACTGAATAATTATGATCCTTGGCCCTCCCAGGAGTTGATCAAATCTGGCCTAAAGTGTGAGGTCTTATTTTGTCAGACTTTGCCTTCAGGGAGACCTTCTGTGTGCTGCTTTGAACCCCCCTGGATGAAGCCATTCTCCACTGCATGGACACTGATTATCTCAGCTTAGCAGCAGAAAGGCTCTGCTGAGATTATTACTGCTGGGAATCTTGGCCAACCTTAGGCTTGGATTTGGTGCCTGCTTAGACACATCTCTTAGTCATCTTTCTTTTTTTCTTTAAACCTACTTTCAGTTCCTGTAGTCCCAGCATCACAAGCTGATAATGATGCAGACGTCTGAATGTTATGGATGCCAGTAAAGGTTGTTTGTTTTATTTGTGCAGCAGCCATATTGGATCAGAAGTCAGGGCTCCTCAATGGAAACAGATAAAATAGTCATTTTTAGCTGCCTTTATAAAACATTCAGCCAATTTTCCTTCATTTTTTGGAACACAGACCTTTACCTATTCAGCTCCAGCCTCTATCATGAGCATGTAGAGCGGTGAGGGTTTGTCCCATCGCCCTACAGGTTTCCAGCTTTCAGACCGTGAATTATTGGCTCTTCAGAGTATCTAATCCCTTCATTTATTAATGCTGCCTCGGGATATTATAACTCCACATAATAGACTTTTAAAATACTGTCTGTCTTGATCAGAGTTAATCCAAGGCTTCTTCTGACTGCTTCCTGTAGTTTCCAGAGCGCTGTTATTAACACCAATGTTCTCTCCGATCGGCTCGTTTCCTGTTGAGACTAAACTAAAAGACAAATAGTTTTTTATTCTTTTATCATTTGAGAATAAGACAGAATAAAGTCTTTCTGTTTTAGGCTGGGTTTTAGGTCCTGTTCCTTCAGGCGTCTGTTAATTGAACCCAAGGATGAAGCAGGGTTGGTTCTAATTATGTATAAAATGGAACAAAATGTTTAAAAATGCTCCCATGGGTCTGGGTTTAATCTCACTCAGATGTCACGGTTTATAAAGACCGTTTGAAGCAGTGGAATCAGAACCTTTTGCAATGTGAGCAAAAATCCTGCAGTTAGAGTTCAGCCCACAAAAAATCAAAATGGCAAATCAAATGTATTTTTAATTTATATCTGTTTGACAATAAAATAGATTTGCAACAATTTAAGAAATGGGAAAAAAATTTCTTTTTTTCTAATTGAAAAATGATCTCTAATTTACATGAATTACGTGAAAATAGAAAAGATATCAGTTATTTAGATTCACTTTCTGAATTGGGCCTGTTAACTGGCCACACCAAAAACATTTTTGAGACGTCCTAAAAGGAATAAATGAAATCAGCTGCTGTTCTTTAAACTTTGGGTGGGGGAGGGGTCTAGCCTACCATATAAATCTGTTGTAATGGTGGACATGTAGTGTTGTTGTGACAGGATGAGGCTGCAAAGAACATACGTCCCGCAGACGTGACAGTTAATGGATTAAGCTCAAATTTGTTTTATTAGAGACAGCTCAAACATATTAGTATATAGAATATCATTTTTAAAAAATCGTTACCTAAACAAAAAGACAGAGATTAGTCCTACAGGCTATACAGCTTAGTGGGTTAAATCTTCGCTGTCAGCATCTCAGCTCTCCTGTTTAATGTTAATTTCTTCATCCCCATTCCTCAGACAGTTGTTAAAATCTTTGACACTTTGACCATAAACTGTCCAGATGTAAATCAGACGTGAAATGTTTTTTGCCTGAAAAGGTTTAAAAAGAGTTTTCCTTAGTGGGACACGTTTGTAAAACTTTGGAATGCAGAGTGAGAGATTAATCAAAGTGAAGACGTTAGGATGCTTCTCAGAGAACTGATGTCTTTCATCTGCAGTGTTTATTTCAAATTATTTGCGAAAGGTTTGACACATGTCTTACATCCACCCTTGGTTAGAAACGGATGTGATCAAAACAATTATGCCCCCACCAAAAAAAAACTTTAAATCTGCTGATCACTCAGTTTTTCTGAAGTGGTTTTATACCATGATCTTGTCTGGCAGCATCTTCCTGTAAAGCAGGACTGCAGCTGAATGTAGCTGAGACCATGCATGCTTTCTACGCCCTGCAGCTGCGGCTCCTCCATTATTTATCCAGCCTGCATGCAGTCATCATGTTTCAGCAAAACTCTCTTTAAGGTCAACTCCTGTTCACACTGCAAACCCAACACACACAATCCTGGGATAGCAAACACAACTGTTCCCACTGTGGAAAAAACAACACAAGATGTTGATGCGAGGCACTGGAGTGACTACAGAACAGTAAAACTGTCAGGAAAATCTCACATTTTTAGAGAAATTTCTGAAAGAAGAATCAAATATTGAGCAAAAATTTGAATAGTGGATATTTTTAAGATTTTAAAGTACATTTTTACTCATTTTTTGTGCATTGCACAAATATTCCAGTTGGTTTTGCATCCTAAATGTGGCCAAAGTCCCTCAGCTTTCGTCAGTCTGGGGACACATTGTCCCTGTATGGCTCCTGTTAACCAAAGAGCAGAGGTGGCTGCCTTTAAAACAGAGCAACACAGGAAGCCTGAGACTGATGGTGATGATGAGGGGAGATAGATTATGCTTATTAATCAATATTGGTTCAAGGTAGAGGACTAACTATTAGTGCTGCAGGGTGCTTAATTGACCTCATGCAGGGAATCAGTGACACCCTGTGTGTGCAGATCTTACCTGTCATGAAAACAATCTGTCCACAAACGAGCAGTTTTCCTTATGTTGAGGTGGGTTTCTGTGGATCACAGCTGGGATCAGGTTGGACATGAATCCTTCTACAAGGAGAGTCAGAAATATATCAAATATGCCTCTGGGTTCTAATCTCATAAAAAAAAACGATCAGAGAAAACAAAGTGGTTCAATTAAAAGAGTAAACACAGGGGTCTTTAATTTGCTTTTAAAAGGGTCTAGTGTGGTGGTGTCTTAAAGTCCACAGGAAGCTGCTTCCAAAGCCAGAGATTAAGCTCTGTCTTTAGAACTGACTGGATGACAAACAAAGATCGAACAGTTCAGATAAGAAAAAGATCTGTGAGGCTGTGAAGAGATGAAAAAAGCTACAAGTTGAAGGTTAAAATCATTTTCAACAAACAAAATATTAAGAATATAAAACAAGTCAAGGATTAGTCAGCTGTATAACTTTCAATGTTTATTCTTGTTCATTTAGTTCTATGCTGTTATTTTATAGACAGCCTGAAAACACTGTGTTTCTGAGAGTTTTGTAATATTCCCAGCATTTTATCTAAGATCTGCGATTTGGGGCTGATGGCATGTTGTTAGTTTCTGTGAAACCTGAGCGTCGCAGAGAGCAGACCCACCCACCCGGATAACTCAGGGTAAATAAAGAGCAGCTTCTGAAATCCGAGCAAACAAACTGGACTGAGTGAAAGGGTACCACTGCTGGCTTTTATTTCTCTCACCTTCCAGGGGAGACGTTTCACACTTTATGCAGAATCCAGCTAAACACAAACACCTTTTAACACCTTTTCTTTCAACAAGTAAAAAACCTTCTTCAGTTTCCCTCTGTCAGCTCACAGGGATGTGATGAAAATGATGATGTCTATCGTCTGGATTATCTGCACTTATCCTTTAGTTTCTGTTTGTCTTTGCTTTTTGTGAGGAAGGAAACATTTTTATCCTCCTCATGTCAGATTTTTTTATTCATCCATCTTTCCTATGCATGTTTTTTCCTGTGTCTTGCTTATTGTCTCTTCATCCTCTCTCACCATTATCCCTTGTCCTCCCTGTCTAGGTGGTACTATGGGAACATCAACCGTGTGAAAGCCGAGAAGCTGCTTCTCGCTTCCCAAAACAAAGATGGAGCTTTCCTGGTCCGCATCAGTGAGAGTCACAGTGATGAGTACACAATATCTGGTGAGTGGATCCAGATGCTTTAGTATGTGTTTAAAAACTCTTCTCCTCCAAATAGCAGGAGTTTTTAAGCAGATTTACATTTCATCTCTTCAATGTGGAATTATTTGGTTTCCCCCCTTATCATCCCCATTTTCCCCTGCATGTATCTGAGCCTCGCTCTCTGCACTTAAAGCCACCTAGAGACTTTTATTTTGTGAAGGGTGTAATACTAATGCATTAAAAAAAAACAACCTAGCAGAGGGCACAAAATGAAATACTTCAACCAGCAGAGGTTGAACAGATAAGTGTGGATGGAAATAATTGTAATAATAAAAGCACAGTGAGGTTAAAAATTGCTCATATTGAGTCAAAATTCAGGTAATGAATTAAAACATTTAAAAACAGTGGTACAGTGTAGTGGTATATCACTCCACTGTTTTGGACCTGCCTCGGTGAAGGTTCACTCTCCTCTAAGTTGATTACAGAGAGAGCTGTTGGACATTTGGCTGCAGCAGATCAGTTGTAAGAAGAGCAAATCCTGAATAAAAAACAGAGAATGATGTTGGGAAACCAGTTTCAATGGTCACCGTCAGCTTGTTTATCCGCCTTGTGAAGGTACTGCTGCTGAGTTTACCTCTAAACCCTCAGATTGAAAAAGTCTCTGAGAAAAGACAAAATGTTTAAAAGAGGAACCCGTCTAGAAGGACTTTCTTGACTTTGTTTTGTTTTTTTCTACCTGGATCCATCAGGATGTTTATTTGACAGTCATCAGCATAAAAATGAGTCTGGATCTTTGGGACCTTTTTCTGCTCAAGCTTTTATAGAGATGGCATATGAATGTATTAGTTGAGACATTTTTGGTATTTTCCTTACTTTCAACATGAATAACTTTTCTTCAAACAAGGTGGATGGGGGGGGGGATATCCCTGCCAACTAACCTTCTCTCATATTCTCCATACTGAGGTCTCCATTTTGTTGCTTTCTGTTTTTTCTTTATCTGTTCCAATCTGACAATAGTCTTTATTCACACTTTAACAGTCAGCAGCAACTATGTTAAAATGCTTTAAAGGGTCTCTTATTAGATTAATGATGATTTTATGTCAGAATATTAAGGACTTTTCTAATTTGATACTGTTTGCCCTTTAAGCTGATGGTAATTTTAATTTCCTGAGGGAGTTTTCCCAAGGGATTAATAAAGTACTGTCTAAGTCTAAGACTAAAAGTCACAAATTATTTCTCACCCGAAAATGTATTTTGTCAATATTATGCAATCTTTGTTTATATGTTTTCTTTAGTTTATGTTGTATCTACTGAATATTTCAGTGTTTCTAAACTTGATATTCAATGTCCAACTATATTAGAAAAAGACGAGGACTCTAAGCTGTCCTCAGTTTTTCATAATGATTGTGTTTTTGGTCCTAATTTAATGGGAGGTCTGTTGAAGCTCAGGTTAAATTGATCATATCAGACACCATCTTTTGGCATCAGCCTCCTCTAAAGACATTTAGAGGAGGAATTATATGAACTGGTCTGACTTGGACTCTATAAATAAGACCACACTAATTGTTGCCACTGTTTTGCAGCCCGAAGTGAGGGGAAGATATTCCACTTCAGGATCCAGCGCTCCGTGATCGGAGCGTACTTTATCTCAGATAAGATCTCTTTCGCCACCCTGGGAGAGCTGATCTCCCACTACCAGAAAAACCCACGCAGCCTGGGAGTGAACCTGACAGAGCCATGCGCCCAGCAGGTAAGACGCTCTAATATTTACGCTCTTCAACAAAACTGTGAACCGTAGTTCTGCTCATAGGAAAGACGGACTAGAAATAGAAATCTATTCTGAAGATCAAGCTGGGTTTTATAAATATGTCATTGTTGCTACTCACTTTATTTTATTTCACGGGGCTTATTTTATCACAAAGTTATTTTGTGTGACTAGATTTTTTTTCAATTATCATAGTAATTTCATTTAATTATTTTATTGTATTTGTTTTTTTGAAGATGTTTTTACTATTTTTACAGAGATTTTTTATTACATTAATCTAATTATTATATAAACTGATCTTGTTGTTTTTTAAAGTCAATTTCAGAAGGTTTATTTTACTAACATTTTTTTTTAGATTTGTTCTTTTTTCTTATATTTACATATTGAATCGGTTTTATTGTACTTCTTAGGTATTTTTTGGTTTCACTTTCTCTCCAAATTGCTCGGTGCCTTTAAAAGGATCTGTAAATGCAGCATATTAGGAGAAAACTTACAAAAAAAAATTATATTTAAATAAAGAAAAACCCTCATACAGGTAAAGTTTGGGCACATTGTCCTCTGTTCATTATAATATTGTCAGATGGTTGTTTTATTATAAATATCATGCAGATCATCGTTTTGCTGTGCTTGTTCTACATTTAATATCAGATCAAGACCTAATCTTGCAGATTTAATTCATATATATTAAAAGAATATTTTTTTTTTTTGTATTTCTGAAGTAAACATTCCCTTTCTTCATAAATTTAGTCATGACTCAAAGCACAAAGTGCTTTTAACACCTTGAACTGTGTAAAAATAATTCGGATTAATTTACTAATACTCTTCAAATGATCAACAACCCCGTTCAGATTATTATTCATCTACATGTATGTGACAAAGGTCAGAGAAGCAAACTAATCAGCTGTTCATTACATTCAGAACATCTGCCGGAATCTGGGTTGAGGGAACAGGAGACGAACCATCATTTAACCAAACAACAAAACACTGAAATCTTTATTCAGTTTCATCAATGTTTTTATAAGAAAGTCTTTTTCATAGGATTTCTGTTGCTATTTTGGTCTTTAAATCTAGTTGGGCCTTTTCTCTCCTCCATGAAGCCCCACAGGACCCTTTTAAATCATTTCGTCTCCAGATTTAAGCTCTTAATTTGTTTTTCCTGTTCTTCTACTTCAATGCCTTCACACTACAAACAAACCACTTAAGGCTCCAGATAAACTGTGCAGTTGTAACCAGGTCAGATTATGGCTCCAGGGTCGGTTTCAGGGTTTTTTGGATTCAGTCAAAACCAGGATGATCTTCTCCACAAGCTAGACTGAGGCATATTTAAAAGTGTTTTAAAGGTCTGGTGTGAAAACAGCTTAAGGCTCATTGCAGGGGAATCTGGAAAGACTGAAAAAAAACTTTTTTAAAGGGTTTCTTGGAAAAGAAAACAGCATTCATGACCAACGTTTGTAGGGTTCCATCTGATTGTACCATAAGACTTCTAGAACAAAGAGTCCAGAGTCGAGAAAAAGCACATAAAGCAAAATACCTCAGATCAACTCGGAGTCAGTGTCAGTTTTAGTCACATGACCAGGACACCTTGCACACTGGGTCAAACTTGAACTCTGCTGTTTATCAGAGCAATCTAGAGCCAAACATAAGGGATGTCACCGGAACAAAAATATATTGGAATAAACTGGGTTAAACTATCATGGTTAGAGTTATATGCTTCATTACATAGGATAAAACGTGCAGAAGTCTGAGTATAAATGTTGTAATTATGCAGCTATTTCTGCTCTGCAGCTATTTTAAACTCCCAGCAAGCCACTTTCTGTGTTCATGGCTCATCAGTTCGGACCCAGCGGGAACCAGCTGCACAGAACAAGGCAGAGTTCCCCAATATCTGCTGACATTTTTTATCAGCAGAATGGAAGAAAAAAAACAGGATTACTTACTCATCATCTGCTCAGAAATCAGACTTTAAGGCAACATAAAAACATAGAAGATGAATAAAGATGTTTTGGAGTCAACGTGTCGTTCGTCGAAGAACAATCGGTGATTCCTCCCTCTTCTCTCTTCCCTTCCAGCGGAAGCTGTGAGTCTGAGGCCGTGGACACTGAAGCAGAAACCCCCTAACACACGCACGTAAACGCATTATATGCAAATATGATCCTTGATACAGAGACACACAGCAAACAGACTCTATGCACAAACAGGGCACTCTCCAAAGTGGGGAATACTTTCTTTTTAATGAAATACAAGACGAGACGAAACTGATCTGAATCATCTCCCTTCATTCTTTGCTGCATGACAGACGCATGTGCTGAGCTGGTTTGGCCACTTTTAAAAGAGCACAGTTTGGGAATGTTGACACACAGTACATACAGGGAATACCATCAGCACCCACATCATTCCTGTTTGCTTTAGTTAAAACAAACCTAAGGAAACATTTCAAACGATCAGTAATTGTTCTTTAATGCAGCACAAACAGCAACACTGCCACTGTCTGACATTGAATCAGACTGAACTTTTCCTGGTCTGTTAGGATCACTGATATAATGTGTTTGCTACATGCTAGAATAATAAAAGAGAAATAATTTCAGAGAATTCTTTAAAAAAATGTTTTCTTTAAAGCCAAAAACCTCTATTCTCTTATTTAAGATAGACGACGTCTACAGCAGAACACAGAAATACATCTGATAATCCTAACCGACTAAATTTAGTCTGATTTAATGTTAGACAGTGAAGCATATAAAACATCATTTCTTTTTTTATTGTTATTTTTTCTAAGAAGTTTGTAATTATTTAGAATCACTTGTGCATCATGTCAGCTTATGATGTCAGCTTTTTTATTGTTTCCCTTTGGTCAGTGCAGGTTTGTGCATAAACAATATTCACATAAACACTTTTTTTTTTATTTCAATATTTGTTCCGTTTCATTTTCAAACATTAATTTATGATGTAAAAGTAGAATCATGTGTTTAAAATCTCTGCTTTTCTGTATAATTTTTTGAGTGGTCTTTTTGAAATGCATGTCGTTTGAGATTGAATACTGAAGCTCTCCAAAAAAATAACATTCACTTCATTTAACTTCATTTCTTTTATAGCTAAAAGTGCCAAATGTCTAGTTTTTCCACTTCATTTCTCATTAATTGTATTTTCTCATTTTTGTTGGCGAATTTAAATGTTTCAGACAGAAACTTTTATTTCCCACAGAGAAAATCTGATAAATAGTAATAGAAGTTTTCAAACAATGCTTTTTATTTAGTGGGCGTCGGATAAGAAAAGAAGAAATAAAATAAAACTGTAGGGAAGCATTCTAATGTATCATTCTTATTTTTTTAATACAACACTGCAGGCAATCAAATAAAATGAGATTCATTGTTTTGAGGGAAAAAACTTTTAAAATAAACTATTATTTAGATGTGGAGTAATGAACAGGTCACTGAACTGGTTTTGATTAATTTTATACAGTAAACATTGTTTTGAGGGAAAGTAAAAGAAGGAAATGTCAGACTTAACCTTTTGAAGTTGCTTTTATCTCATACTTTTTGAAAGTAATGATCTTATGATTTATTAAATAGCATTTTTTTAAGCCACACATGACCTTTGTCATCCAGTTATGTAACTTTTTTCTCCTCCCACTCTGGCCTCATGTTGTTTATTGGCCTGCTAACATGCAGACAAACAGTCTGTTGCCCTTAAATCAGTTTATCAGCTGAACGCTCGCACGACGACTTCAAAATAACAAAGGAGTTTTTAGTTTCACCGTCGGTCAGCATTTAGTTTTTTTTTCTTTTCTTGTGAAGCTGTGACTGAGTTGAGCCGTTTTTAACATTGAGAAATTCTTGAAACTTGAGCTGGACTTCAACACATCGGTTCTCGTCCCGTTTCTCTCTCTGCTGACGGATCTTTTTGTTCATTTGTCTTTGGTTTAAATGTTTTATGACTCGACTGAAGTCTGTTGAAACTTATCACTGAGGAGTTGAAAGTTAAACTGAAATAATCGTTAAGTTTCAAATAAGTCCCCTTAATTTCAATCTTAATATTTTTGTTTTCAGTTTTGATTTTTTATTGTTGCTATATAAAATCACTAACCTGTGTCTGTAATATTTATAATCACAGATATTTATTTATTGATTCATTTGTTAATTATGTTTGAAGCGTTTGTTTTTTTCAGTGTCAGTTTTTTAAACTACAATAAAAAAATTTTTCCTAAGTTTTGAATTTGTGTTCCTTGTTTATCTAAGCCTTCTTGACCATTTTTATTTGATTTTGTTCATTTTTACCAAAAGTATTCTGTTAATAAACCCAGTTGTTGGATGTTGATTTTCGAAAGGGAAATCTAATCAAGTGGTTATATCTAAGTTATTACATTCAACTGTGTTAGACAAAAAAAGATAATTCGTTTTAGGTGAGTGTTCCCAGATTCCCAGGAATCTTGGAAAAAAAAACATACCCTCATAAAGCCTGTGTGTTGATTGTGTAATCACTTCAAGGAGTGACAGTTACTCTTGTGTTTTTTGTAAAAAAAAAAAAAAGAAAAAAGAAACAAAGTATCTAAAGAGAAAAAGCAAACTGTTCCTTTCTAGAGATGTCCCAATCTGATATAGATATCGGTAATCGGTCCGATATCTGCCAAAAAATGAGCATCTGAATATATCGGCTCTAAAATCTCAGATATTAGAAAGCTCCTAGAAACACATTGCTTTTGTCCACATTATTTAAAGTTTCTGTAAATTTTGGGTGAATAAGAAATGGGTCGATTGTTTTCATAACTGATGTTGTCAACTGTTCTCTGTTCCAGAAATATCAGTTCATCAAACCTTTTCTATTGTTTCACACTACAAGATAAGCCATAAAAATATGCATTATTCATGCTGATATTTTAACGGGTTAATGTCTGTATCGGTAAATACTCAAAGCAGCAATAACGGTATTGTATCGGAAACTCATATGTTGTTTCAGGACACCCCTACTATTAACTAATAAATGGATTACAGCTCCATACCTCAGCCATACTTTCCTGCAGAAACACATTTTCTAGTGATTCTTTTATTCAATCTATATTTCATTAAAATGAATGAGGTTAGCCTGCAGTATCCACAGCATAAACCTTTATAGAGGCATAAAAATTTACATGAAGGATCTTAAGGTTGAAGCTTAAATTCTTGTCTCTGTTTCTCTGCACATATGAATCCTTGCTTTGTAAAAAAAAAATTCTCAGCAAAAGAAAGAAGAGGCAAACATAGACAGTGTTTCATTAAACTGGACCTTCAAAATAAAGATCATCTGAACATACTCTTGAAGATAGAGGTCTGACTGTATCATCAATTGGAGAATTACAAATATAGGTTCATGTTCGCTACAATTAAAATCTTATGAAATAGCCTAAACCTTTGTTTGAAAATCTAAAGAATACAACAAACAAGATTTTTTTAAAATTTGCATTTTACCTATTTGTGATAATATAGTTTTACAGAAAACGGATCAAACGTAATAAGAAAAAGTCTGAATGTAACACAAGTATCTTCTAACAGTGCAAAGTGATGAATGACACTGAAACCTCATTTCCTTGTTATCACAGTTTAAAGACTCTGTTGTTGTTTTCTTTTCATTTTCTATGACTGTGACTTTGTCTGATGAAGGATGAAGTAAACAAAAAAAGGTTCCTGTATATTTTGCAAAAAGTTATCAAAGCAATCAGAGGACACAGCAGCTTTCACGCTTGTAGAGCTTGCTTTGCAGGCACTGGTTTTAGAGGAAAAATGGAGGAGAGAGATGAGTTTAAAGCATTAAAACCGTATCTGTCTGTGGACTTCCAGAAAGGGTCCATGTTCTACTATGAAGATGAAGTTAAAAAAAACTATTTCAGCTGTTTCAGCTTAAATGTGTAGAATGTGTTGTGTTTAAATTCAACAACTTTCAACAACAGTCTGAGTCTATCTGCCTTCTAATGAGCAGTGTTAAGGGTTATGATCAGATAAAAAGGAAAACAGTTTCATTCTTATGTGAAGATGGATTATCTTTTTAAGTTTTTTATTTGGAACTGAATGTCTCCTTGTGGGTCTGTGAGGATCAAAATTAAATCTAGCCATATGTCCTGCATAGGCAGCAAAGGGCCTATAAAGCTGACTTTGGCTCTGACCGGCCGTGCTGACCAGAACCAATGTGTTTGTCTTTGTTTAGCGGGAACTCTTTGACATGGAGCCTTGGGAGAGACCACGGGAAGAGTTCCAGCTCCATAAGAAACTGGGAGAAGGTCACTTTGGAGAAGTCTGGGAAGCTATCTGGACCAAAGAAAACAAGAAAGTGGCCATAAAGATGCTGAAACAAGGTGCAGTCCTTTAAGCAGCAGCATATTTTGTGTCAGTTAGGTGTGGAAAACACATTTTATCTTTTCCTAGAAGGGTATCCACTCATGCAAAGCCAGCATTTAATAAAATGTTTCGTTTTTCTGCAGTTTCATTTAAACTATACTCTGTTCCCTGACCAATACTACCACCTACAGAGCAGAGGAATGGTCTACAGCTGTCAGCACATGACACACGCTTACTGTAGCCAAATCTACTAATCTGCTGTCCAAAACTCAATGCTTATAGAGGATTTTTCATATATATTTAGAACTAAATGTTCATGTGTGCAGCCGAATTAAACAAATGTTCTGCCAGAGTCTGCACATTACAAATAAAGTCAGGAATTACAGCACAGTTTTCAAAAAAAGTTTCCTAATGTCTTGGATCTGTTGACTGCTACTGCTAGGGTAGCATGCAGATTCTCTGCAGTCTAATCAACCAACAGGCAGACGCTTTCCCCTTAAGACCCCCCCCCCCTGCTGGTTTGCATAAATAAGCAGAAATGCGTTCAGAAATGAGAAGAGGACTTGCAGAAATAAATATGGGGGAATAAATGAAATGAATGACTTAACAGATAAAAAATAAAACAGACAAAAAAATAATATACATCATTAAAAAAAGCTGATAAAGTATGATTATTATTGATAAGGTAATTATTATAAAGATGAATGACTAATTTCAACATATTTATGCATTTATTTCCCATTGTATATTTTGATTAGCATTTGCATTTATTCATCTGATGTATTTTTTTTTTGTATGCCTATTTATGACTGAGGATTAATTTATATCTTTTTTTATTTCAAATTATGTCAGAGTAGGTCCTCCCTAAACTCATATGTTGTGTGAAACAAAGAAGGGATATTTCTCTTTGCTTTTTAAAAATGAGAACAGAATCTCTGAGTAGTGAAAGAAAAATAGACTCATGGTAACAAATCTGAACAAATAATAAAAGGCTTTATTCTGCTTTCTCTCTCTTGTTTTCTTAGAGGACACAAAGCAAGATGAGTTTGTGAAGGAGGTTCAGGCGCTAAAGAGCCTCCATCACCCCAAGCTGATCCAGCTGCTAGCCATGTGCTCCAGAGGAGAGCCTGTCTACATTGTTACTGAACTCATGAGCAAAGGAAGCCTCAAGTCCTACCTTGCCTGTGAGTAAACACACCTTTTTCAAGTCAGGAGACTTGACTAAAGCACTTTACACTACATTCAGTCATTCACTCACACACTGATGGTGGAAAGCTACATTGTAGCCACAGCTGTCCTGGGGCTCACTGGCAGAAGTGAGGCCACCAGGCCCTCTGACAACCATCAGGAGGAAATGCGGGTGGAGTGTCTTTGCCCAAGGACACAGCAACACTGAGAGCTGCAGCTGGAGCTTGAACCGTCAGCCCTTTGGTTCCTATGTCTGACGACACCGTTGCCCAGTCATATTTCCCATATATCCATTTGGATACACCTACATTGGACCATTCCTTCCAGAAGCTAAACTATTTAAATAGAGAGTGAGTTACTCTTCTAAGAATTGCATAAAACTGATATCCAGAGTTGTGACAGACTGTGTATATGTGTAGGAGATAAGTTGGTCACATGTCTCTAATGTGACATTGTTTTATTATGTGCAATCTGCAGAGCAATAACAATTCCTGCAGACTGACCTTGTGTTAAGAAGGAAAGTTAATATCATACGAATGTAGGGCAGAGGTCCTGTGAATGAGAGACTGTAACTCACCCCAGCTTGTTTTAATGATTTGATTAATTCTAATACAGTCGAATTCAGATTCCTTCCTTCAGTTCAGGGGTCAGTCTCTACCTGGAAGAGTTTTGATATATTGATGTCTTCTGAAGTGACTGTAGAACAGAATGAGCAATAGATCAAGGAATTTGGGGATTTTCCTACTGTAATATAGGAGTTGTTCTGATTTGTCACGGAAAAAAAATCTGAGCCAAAAATGAAAAAGCCTTTGATTTATGTGCGTATGTTCCAACCCTCATCCAAAGTCACAAGATTTGGATGGAGGACAAAGGAACAGGATCACTGACATAGGTGGCTGGGCTCAGACAGAGGGAGCGATAATGTCAAGTTTTGAGTAAAGCTGCAGCTATTCCAACTTCTTGGTATTCAGCAACTTTGATTGCACATACCTAAAAGCAATTCAAAAACTTTTTGATAAGACAAAAAATGTATTGTAATGTATAACATGCATTTATACAGGTGTCCCAAAGAGACACAAAGTCTCAGCTGTAGATGTACTGTCTTTTTATGGTCAACTCACCATATGACCCATATAATAAAGCAGCCACTGCCCAAAACACACTTGGAAACAATATTATCTGGGCTGGGAACTTTTTTTTTTTTTTTTTTAAGAAAAGCAGATACGATGCTTTCAGTTTTTGGAGGTTTTTAACAGATCTCCCTTATTTTGGAAGTTTTTTTTTTTTAGGAAGAGCATTCAATAAAATCATTTTAAAATAAGATATGTTGCATCATGTTTGGCAGAAATGATTCAGAGAGGTTTGCACAAAAATGTCTTTAGGAATTCAACTTTTCCCAGCATTAGCGTCTCCTATTTAATTTATAAATGTATCCACACTTGGTTGATTGTGAAACTGTGTGTTCTCAGCTAATGAAGGCCAAGTTCTGAAAACGGCTCATCTCATCTACATGAGCGGTCAGATTGCAGATGGCATGGGCTACTTGGAGGACCGGCACATTGTTCACAGAGACCTGGCTGCCAGAAACATCCTAGTGGGAGATGATCTGGTCTGTAAGGTGGCTGACTTTGGACTGGCTCGGATAATCAAGGTAAGAAGGGTTAAACTGTCTGAAACAGACAGCTCTCCCATGAGGCTTTAGCTCCTTATTTTTTTAGCATTTTGATTTGATCGGCACAACAGCTTCTTTAACTGTGTTTAGCACATTTCAGATGCATTTATAAGTAATATATTAAAATTTTGGGAAAAGGTAAAACTTCCCTGTTCTTCATAACTTGCTTAGCTCCCTGTATGCTGGATATCTACTTGCTGTCCAAATCCTTGCCGGGAATTTATTTTTTTCTCTACTTGATCACAGTTCTTTGGTTTTTGCTTTATTGCCTGCTTTATGAAAATGGACTACAATTTCTTAAGGCTGCAGAAGTTGGAGTTAGGAGCTTCATAACCTCAGGTCTGATCTGTGAGCCACTTCGTCACGTTTAACTTTGTGAAAAAATAGGAAAATCCACCGACTCCCCACAGATTTTCTTCGGGTAGTAGAAAGAACCTTCTTTTTTCAATGTTTTTTTTCTGTTTGCTTGAAACTTTTTTTTTTGGGAAGATGTTCCTCAGAAGATGTTCCCCAGAAGATGTTCCCCAGAAGATGTTCCCCAGAAGATGTTCCCCACAATAACTTGCGACTATCATTATGGAAGCTCTGCACTGGTGGAACTCTACTCAAAAAGTGAAGATCCTGGAATCTACAGGACTATTTGACATCCCTTGAAGTCTTCTTCACCACAGCTAATCTTTTCTGTTCGTATCTTCTGTTCGAAAGATTCAGAAAACTGTTTATCTGCAATATTCTGAGCAGCACTTTCCTACACAAAGACAACAATTTTCCCACACATGTCCCTCTTTTGTAGCAACAGTCTCCTAACAATGTTTAAACCAAGTGAATTCAGTTAGACTTTGTCATATACTAATATTGAATTTGTTCATCCTTCAGCACAAAAATACAGCAAAACTGCCTACAGTGCATTTCTAAAGTAAAATCCAATAACAGCTCTATCGGTGTGCTATCACCATCTGTCTCTACAGGACAGTGTATATACCGCCAGTAGAACCACAAAGATCCCAGTACGGTGGACGGCTCCTGAGGCAGCACTGCACCAGCGCTTCTCTGTGAAATCGGACGTCTGGTCGTTTGGTGTACTACTTTACGAGATGATGTCACGTGGCAAAATGCCTTATGAAGGTAGAGTAGTCATTCCCTCCCCCCTACTTTCATTTCTGTACAAACAACTTTGTTCTTCAAAGGCAAGAAACTTAAGAGGAACGCTAAATATACCTGCAATGCCTTGTAGAGGTATTCATGCTCAAGACTCGCTTTATATTTGATAAAATTATGCCACAAACTTTAGTATATTTTCTGTTTTTTTATACTATATACAAAGTAATACATAAATTAAATAAATTATTAGGTTAGATGAAGCTTCTGTGTCTTTATTCATGCTCCTGTGTTACTAATTCTGCCTCCATACTGGCTATGTCTTCCCACTTTGAAACATCTGATGCGTCCATTTAGGAGTTAAACGGTTTTGTAAACCCTAACTGAGAGCTGCTTCTATCAGAGAGGAACCAAGAAATTGTTCCTTTCTGCTTTTATAAAGGCTACTTTAGCGCAGAGAACTTGATAATTTGAGCTTTATGAGGTCTAGAGGAACATTTCAACCAATTTCTGCTATAGGTTTAACTGTGAGTGAGTAAAGATCAGAAAGAGGATCAGCGTGATCTCTAAATCTGAGGAGCACGGGTTCCCAGAAGCTCTACATTCTAAAGATTTTTCTTTACTTTAAATGTTGAAATAGCTCAGCTGAGAAATGACAAATGCCTGGACCAGTTTTTCTGCATCACTCTGATACGTCACTCAGTCATTTAAGCAACTTTATGTAAGTGCCGGAAAAATGGTGCCGGGAACTTGTTTGGTGTGTTTGTGTGACTAATCCTTTTCCATTAGAGGAAAAGATTTCTAATAATAATGCAGCTGCTGTTTGTTTATTTACATTTATTTTTTTCCCCTTTCTATTTTTTTTGCCTTTAGGTAAAAGCAATAAGGAGGTGCTGGAAATTTTAACATCAGGGCATCGGTTGGGGTGTCCCAATCGCTGTCCACAGAATATTTACAGGATCATGTTAGACTGCTGGCACTCTGAGCCGTCCAAAAGACCCTCGTTCCATGCCCTGCAGAGCCAACTAGATTCCATATATGAACGGATTTATTACAAGACCGTAGAGGTGTAGAAGGAGACGGGTCTTGCTGGAAAAGTAAACTTTGATCTCCCTCGGCTAAATGGAAGGAAAAACAAAAGGAAAATGTATAAGGAATATGGAAAAAATAAGGAATACTGCTCACCTTGCTGTTTGGTATCTGTAAAAGGTTTGAAAAAGAAGAGGAGGACCAAAAAGAACAACACAAGCTGCCCAATGACGAAAAGGAAGATAAACCTTGGAGAAAACTGAAGTATTTTAAAAAGTAAATGCAAGAAGTCGGAGAGGAGTCTTTAAATAAACTCATGCTTAAAAATAAAACTGAAGACTCAACCAACTCCTGGAACTGTTTTTAAACTCTACTCTTCAGTTTTATAGATTATAACTGAAAATGTCTTTATGTGCCATGTTGGAAATGTTACAGGCTTACAAGCCACGGGGATTATGTTACCGATTCACTTCTGTTTTGGTTGCAAAACAGGGAGTGAAATTTGAGATTTGGTGCAATATTTGAATGAAAGCTGGATGTTAAGCCACATTTAGCAGATTGGATTAGTTTGTGTCCCCTGTTTAACACTTTTCACTCTAGTGTTTAATATCTGGAAGAAAATATTGGATGCCAGTTTGGTTCAGTAGTACTTTTTTAAACTCAAAAGAACGGGTTCTGTTATGACGTGACTCCATCTGGTGCCTCCAAAGACTGTTTCCTCTCATAGGAATAAACTTGCAGGAATAAATCACTATTCTTCCTCTGTCAAGAGAATGCATTTTGGGTTCAAGGAGTGCATGAAAAAAGACAAAATGCCAACTGACAAACTAAGACGGTTTTAAACGTGTGCTTATTTGTTTTTAAGCTCACAGTATTAGTGTATAATGGATTCAATATTATTCTCTAGAGGAGCAGCTAAGCATCAATATAGTTCACATTTTGCAGGAAGCTCAACTTTACATATTAGGTTTATCTTAGATCAAGAAACACATCCAAGTATAAAACTCTCCTATTTTGGCTGTTATATGGAATTTCAAATGTGGCTAGCAATTGTAAACACTGAGGTTTATCAACTTATAAAAAGTGTTCTGAACTTTGTGGTATACTAAGTTACATAGGATGACAAATAGCCAAACATCTGTTTACCGGATTAACAAATCAAAAACTGAAAAGTTTCTAAAATTAATCCCATTTTGCTAGAAAACGTATCATATCTTTTAATGATTTTAAAGATATGTGAAACAGGAGTTAGAAGCACACAAAGAGCTGTATATACCCTGCTTGACATGTTATAAGCTACAGTGATGCTAATGGCTGAAATTTTGCATATTTTAAAGCCTTATATAAATTCTTTATAACTGTCATTAGAGGAGACTATTATAATCATCAAACCTTTTCTTCTTTATCCTTTCTGCACAAGGTGAACAATTTACTAAAAACTTTCCTTTGACTGTTAGCCTAGCTTGGCATAATAATTTGTAGCAAAAGGAAGCAGCTAACTTAGCCCTGTCTAATGTTAGTAACCCTTCTTCCAAGGCATGCAGAGCTCACTCTTAGTGTTTTAGTGTAATTTGGTTTAACTCCTTTGAATTTCTGCTTGTTGGCTTGCAAAAACCTTTGTAGCACTAAAAACTGTAGCAACCATGACTGGTTGTTTTTCTACAACACTATGCTAAACTGGGCCCAGATTAAGTCACCAAGCTCTTCCATATGGTACCAGGATTATTATTTAACTCTTGCTAACAGTGCACATATTGTTTAGTGTTACTAAATTATTGCTCATAAGTTAAAAGGCACGAGAGCTTGTCAGCATGTTAACGTGATACATGTTAGCATGGGAATACATCAAACCTTTTTTTTTTTGTATGTTTTGTACATGTAATGCTGCCCCTCAGCAGTTTGTTAGCCTGCTACAGTCTGATCCTAAAGCACATGTGAGGACCAGGCTGATTATCTAAACGGCCCTGATATATCTTCTGTTTAGCTAAATGAACTGTTTTGCTGTCCTGCTTTTAGGACAGACTTAAAATCTTTTTTCTTTTCATTTTAATTTGTCCACTTCTATGCGTTTCCTGGCTTCATGCGGTTCCACAGCCAGAGGGTGTTTTATACAGTTTACCCTTTGTGACAGGGATGCAGTGTATGGCGGCTTGGCTACATGGTACATATCTGAAACATCTTAGCTAGAGTGTTTTTAAAATGCTTTTTTTGTCAACACAAGATGCATTAAATAGTAAGTAAACCAGCGCTTGAAAACCCACCGGAGCACAGTGCCATATGTTCAGGCCTTAAGCTCTTTTAATGGGCCACACTGATGTCCAGTTACAACTACAGTGCCTATGTTTACAGTACAGACTGTACATGCAGTTAACCAATGATATATGAACTAAGCAAAGGACAGAATGGACCTTTAGACAAGAAAGACTAGCATGGCTGCACAGAAACATTATGTGAGGTTATCTTCATTTGAAGCACATGAAACTGTAATGTTGCAACTTGCAATGCAATTTGTAATTTGACCAATTTTGGTGTTTTTATGCATGAAATTTGCAGCAGATGAAGCCAAGTTCAGGAAACTTGAGCCATAATCACCAAATCACCAATTATGAGTCAATGTTTGTATTTATGGCTGTTTGTGTTCAGGTACCAAACACAACTTATGCAAAAAATAAAGTATTTTAATTATTGTTTTGCTTTTTAGTTGGTTTGTCATATGCTCCCTCACTTTAAGAGAAGAATCTGACCTGAAGCAACAACAGAAAATAAAAACAGAAGATGAAGTTTGAATATATATGATAGTTTTTTTATATATATTGATACAAATGCTAGAGCTATGTCCAGTAATAAATAATCTAGATTATTGATTCTGTATCTTTTTGGATAAGTTTGACAATCAATTAAATCCTGTAACGGTGGTAATGGGACATGAAAGTATGTTTTCTGAATTTATTTTTTAAATTTTTGAGAGCGATGGATTAAACTGCAGTTTTAATGTATTTTTTGATCAGACTTCTCGATGAGAGAAAAAAATGGACTACATACAGTTTTACAATGTGGAAGGTTGACCTTACCTACCTTTCTTGTATTATTATTTTTATTGTTGCACAATAATAAAAGGAACAGGAAATGAGGAATGAAAGAGCTGAGAAGAAATGCAGAGAAGGTCCAAGGGTCGGGACTTGAACTTAGGACGGCCGCATCGAAGACGGAGGCCTCTGAAGGTTTCACTATTTCTGCACCACACCCTAAAGTTTATTTATTTGTCCACTTTAGGTAATCATGTTTTTTGCTAAAACACTGGAATAATTACTGTTAACATCAAGAAGCTTTTAGGAATAGAACAAATTGGCATCATCAGCCAAGAATACAGAAAAAACATAAACCGATGTCCAGATAAGACTTTGCTGTACATAGGAACTAATGGTGGTTCCAAAATGGATCCCTGCGACACTCCAAATCTGTGCATCAATTAATTCATCATTCCAAATTTTAATTTGCTCTATAGAAAGTTAAAAACCCATCTAAACTATTTTCCAGCAAAACATTTATCTAGGAATATATTGAATATAATATTGTGATTAATGTTATCAAACACTTATGTAGCAAAATATCAAGTGCATCTAATCAAGACTCGTTGCTAAGTCAATTTTATCAACCAACTCTAACAAAGACAATTCTGTGAAATATTTTTTTTTCTAATAAAAATAGAAATGTTTGATTATCTGTTATAAATCAGCCTTCCCAGAAGCATGAAATAACTGAGACGCCTATGAAAAGATTTACAATTTCTTAATTTGAGTCTTACAAATTTGTTTTTTGATAGATGAGAAAACAGAGCAGCTGTCTTCTAAATAGAATAGCTGTGCTTCAAATCATAGTTTATCCACCCAGCATCAAATATCAAAACAATTACTGTGTTATAGTAAAATTATTTAACTGTTAAATAGGATTCTTTGTCATATGTTTCTCCATTCAGTTCTGGTAAAGTGACGATCTAAAAATAAAAAAAGAGAAGTTGGAAACACGTTTGTTCAAATACAGATTAGCTAAAATATTAACAGTTTGCAAAAAATATGCAAATAATCTGCAGGCAGTAGTGTATTGTTGTGTGCCAAGTTATATTTAACACAAATTGTTATTTGAATTATGGAGGAGGAGCAGGAAGAACTATTCTGGTGTGACCTTCCAGATACTCTAAAGAAATTAAAGAGCTGTGGAAAACTATTTTCATCTTATAGATTCTTTCAGTTTTTTTTATTTATTTTTTTTTTTTTTTTGCTGTTGTTTTTTCTACTTAAATATTTCAGATCATCGAAAAATAACATCAGACAAACAGAGCTGATCTAACTTCAAAGTTTGTTTTATAAATGATGAATAATGCGGAGCAAGTGTATGTTCATTATTTGTAGAAGTCCTTTATCCATAGTCTGGTTAAGGTCACATGACAAACAGCCCTAAAAACATCTAAAACAGGATTTTAAAGCAAAGATCCACAAAACTTGTTAAATAAATGTCTATTAGTTACAACATTTATTTTTTCTTTTGGATTAGTTAAGTATTTTTGAATCAAATTAAACTGAGTTAACCACAGAGTTTATTTAGGTTACTTCTTAACTTCAATTATGTTTTTTAATCACTAAGATGTGAACCTGGAGGCATGTTTAAGATAAACATTCTGCTGTGTAATCCAGTTGTACTTATAACCTTTAAGGCTTCCTGTTAGAGAGCAGAATTCATTGTTCAGTCAGTTATGCAAAGTTATTTCCGGCCTGAAGCAGCAAACACTGACATATTTGACCATTTGAAGATGTTTCTCTTGGTTATGCTGGTTGTACCCCAACTCAAACTAAAGATCATCATAAAAAATGCTAAATGATGGCCAAACACGAGATACTGAATGATGCCACCTTGAAAGATTATCAGCAGCTGATAAGCAGGAAGGCTCGAAAGCTTCCTCAGAAATGAGATGCTGAGGACCAGCAGATCATCCTCCTGCCTGTATATAGACTCATCACTGTCCTAAATCAGAGCAATGACAGTGCTGTCTGCAAACTTCCGGAGTTTAGAGAGAAGAGACCCCGCCTGGGTCCGCCATCACTGGTATAAAGGGGGGGAGAAGAAACTTCTGATCCACTAAAGGATGTATTAAATACTTGTCCTCCCCTTAGTATTTGAGTCACTTTATGATTTTAACCTTATTTTAATTTTATGCAGACACAGCAAATGAGTTAAAATTTATTGCAAAAAACCCGCAGTATTACAAGCAGCATGTAGGTTCATCGGCTTTATTTTACTATAGTCATTGTGGCTGTTTTATGACTTCTTGTCATTATAGGCGGGGTTTGTTTTACCGTCAGACTTAAAGGAAGTCTTCCATCCATTTGTTTGTCAAACCCTCAGGACCAACCTAACCAGAACAGGGACTCATTCCGGGGATTCTTAGCGTTTCTCTCTACCTGCCTCACAGGTGTAAGTCGATCAGTGGGTTTGGCCCCCACTGTGGCAGAGAGCGGCTCCGAGCGCGCAGCGGCGCGCGGTTCCTGAACAGCAATGTGTGATTGTATGCAGACGCTTTCCCAGCGGTTGGAGGATTTTTGGAGGAGTATCTTCAAGAAAAAGCCTCCGGATGATGTAGATGACAGAGTAGATGTCGCTCAAAGTAAGAGGCCCTCTTCGGCCCCTCCGCCGCCCCCGGAAAGGCCGTCAGACAGCGAGATCTACACGGGGATCTGGTCGTTTGAAGCTCGACATAAGGACGAGTTGTCCTTCCAGGAGGGGGATCTGCTCGAAGTCATCAGCCGGAACGGAGACTGGTGGACCGCGAGGAGGCTCGGGAATAACGGGCGCGTCCTGGGAACCGGCATAGTGCCTCATAACTACCTGGCGAAGGCGGAATCCCTGGAGATGCAGCCGTAAGTAGTTTTTCCACATCATCCACATAGTTATCAGGAAGTATGGTGACCTCTCCACATTTTATTTCCACACTCTGTTAGTCATATTGACGAACTTAATTTCACCCTCAACTTCCCTTTTAAATCTACACACAGAAGAGCTTATAATGACATCAAACATGTTCCTTGCTTTTGCTGCTTTATAATGTAAGAAGTCCAGCTTGTGTTTACTGTCCTCCTCCATATTATATTATCACTGAAGAATTTCTAAAAAAAAGTACAGATACAGCAAATTGAAATAAAATAACAAACAAACAAACAAAAAACAACAACATAATTTTAAATAATCTTCCAAATGAACAAAGCCTCTTTCAATGGCTGCATTTTTAGCATCTAAACAGAGTTTTGGGTTCGGTCTGAATACCAAGGGTGCAGATTGTTTGGGCCTGATCTGCACCTGCTGTCTCCTTCTTTAAAAAGATGTCAGAAAAAATCTCCCTCAATCATCATCTGTCGCTGTGTAAAGTAAGACAGGCTAGTTTCATATCATGGTTATTAGGCAGTATGTAAATGTCTATAACTTTACTGAAATAACAATTACTGAAAAAAAACAAAAGAATTTCAACTGAATTAAAAAGAAAAACAAACATAAGTTTGATAGTAGATATTTTAGGAAACAATATTAGAAAGAGTCTTTATAACGATCCACTCAAGAAGTCAAAGTGTGTTCAATAAGGACCCAGTGCACAGTGGCTTCAGAACAGTCTGTTAAATATCCTTGAAAATCCCAGTCAGAGCATGCATTCAAATACATCTGATCAACTCTGCAGAGATCTAAAAATATCTGTCTACTTATGTTGCTCTGCCAAAAGAGCTGGTGAGGATCTAGAGTAAAAAGAGTAGAAGAAAGTACCAGAAATTCCAATTCAGATGAGCTAAGCTTGTAAGAGAAATACACCAAAGATGTGAGGCTGTAATTACTGCCACAGATGCTTCAACTACATGTTGGGCTTCATTCCTTCTTAGACACTGGATTGATGAGCCTCAATAAAGGATGTACAAACTTTTCTAAAACTGATTTTGTCTCCTTGTTTTTGAATATGAACAAATGCTTGCAGATCGTTGTAGCAGAGACGCTGCTGCAGTGACAAAGTCCTCCATCGAAACCTGCTCTAAATTCCCTATCGTAAAAAAACACAGTCCTCTTACAAGGAAGTAGGCTGGGTGAGTGATACAGACAGTAGGAACCGCGAACATCCAAATAGCTTCATGTTGTACAGTTTACACTGATATTTCATTTGTTTTCAATGTTTACTTAAATTAAATTCTACCTTCACCAAAACAATGTTAGTTTTATTGGTCTGATGTAATATCCAGGTCTAAATGTAACGTGTCCATTAGCTGTAAGTGGAAAAATATAAGATAAGACAGAAAATTAATTCATAATTAATTGTAATTCATCTGTATACTGTTTCACTTAATGGAATGAGTTATGAAAGAAATATATTTTTGATGATATTTCTAATTTATTGGCCATAACTGTAAATATAACAGAATGTATGTGTTCATCTCAGTAGAGTCGAGCTAAAAAGTGGATTTATTTTAGTAATTCATTTAATTTATTGGTAATATACAGAGAATTTCCTTTTATTGCACGCATGTTTGATCATGTGTTTTTAATTTTTTCAGGATTATTACGGCTCACAGCTGATAAAAACCCTAAAATTAGTTTAATAAAATAATAAAATTGAGCATAAAATTAATATTATTTAAAAATATAGAAATGCTGAAACAAGTGTCTGTTGGCATTCAGTGTTTTACTCTCAGTATTTAATCCGGTTCCTTTTAAATGAATTTCTAAAGTGCAGCACTGATGACGTGAAGGAAGCTCAGATTGCTTTAACTGTGGTTCTCAGACGGTTTAGATGTTTTTTTCTTTGTGTTTCTCATCCTTGACACTGCTCCATAGTTTCTTTGTGGGGTTCATGTTCAGGTCAGGTTGCCAGTGGCACCTTCGCCATTAAAGCAGGTTTTACAACAGTGTGGGAAGTCATGGCCTACTACAAAATGAAGACAGCATCTAATCCTGCTTTTCCATTGACAGTTGCAGCCCTGAAAGGCTCTACTCCACACTAAACAACTATGTTTTCATGAATCAACTTACAGCTGCAACTGTGGCCTTAAGCCCCGCCTCCATCCACCAGTGCCGTGCACTGTGCCACTTATTAATTGTACTATGTGACAATAACACATTAGATAAATGTGTGTAACGTTTGTGTTATTATATATGAAAGAATGTATTAAGAATTAATTTTTTTTTAATAAAATGCTCCAATGGGATAAATATCTGATTCCCAGACCAGCCTGAACTAAAAGAATTGAATAAGAAAAAGATGCTGTGACAAAAAAAAACAGAAGAACACAGACGAACCAGGAAGGAAAAGAGTTTTGAACTTAATGAACTTAGTTTTATAAGTTGGATACTTGATATTCTTGCATTCGTTGCGGAGCAGGCGCTATCCTTCTGGGTCGCAGCTCTCATGGTGGCGTAGCAGCCTGGGATCGGCTAACTGCTAGTTTGGATAAACGGGGGTGGGGTGGGGTGGGGGTGGGAGTAATCAGCCGAGTTAGATGCATGGGCTAATTTAACAGACTGAGGTTATTAAATACGATGCAATGCCTGGCTTTTATTCTTAAAACTGACATGTTTTTTTTCAGCTTAGATTATAGTTTTTAAATAGTAAAATTAAGTTTCTGTTTGACCTGCTTGAGTTTTTCTAGACCCGAAGGTAATTGAATGCTGTGGCTTTTCACTCCCAAATTAAATGCAAAAAGGACTTTCATCTGAAAAGAAGACTTTGAACCAACGTTTTTTTTACCCAGATAAGAAGCTTCTCTTACCCCTATGTGGTAAACAAAGGGAGTATAACAGTTGTTGAGGATCCATCTTTGTATCTTTTGGCTGCAAAACATTGCCTTTTTTTGTGGTCTATCACCTCGTGGAGGGTTATGGAAACTGACTGACATCTGTCTGCTGACAAGTCAGCAGTTTTTCCCACCATTGCGTGGGCCGTAACACGACCACAACATAACCTTGTTAGTCATGTGTAATATTTCAGGGTTGTGTTTGCTCTCTAAGCTACAATCATCAAAATTACAGCTAAAGCTAAAAATGTATTATTCAGTGTATTCAATCTGAATATGAAGATAACTTGTTGAATGGAAATACTAACATAACTTCACTTTTCTGTGTTATTCTAATGTACTGAGGTTCATAAGTAAAAAATTCATAGGTTTATACTGTAGGTGTGAGCTTTTCCTCTGTTTTTTTTTCCTGTTTTGAGAAAAGATCAGCCAAAGCAAAGGGTGAAAGCTTGTAAGCACATTAGCTAAGGATTCACCTTTGAGTACTTTCCCATGGATTAGACCAGAAACCTCAACAGGGAAAGTTTTACTTTGAACAGACCTGGATTAGCAGTTTATCTCTAGAAGTTGTCAGAAGTTCTCTTTTCTTTCTTCTCTGATTGTTGTCAATCACTTATTTCAGGTAATAGATGGATAAACTCCTCCTTACCAACTGTCCCATAACACACTGATCAACTTCTCGGTCGATGTAAAAGGTTCACTTTTACATAAAAAAAGTCTTTCTTCCTTTTGTTTTCTCTAATGTATTTCTTCCAACTTCCTGTAAAGTACTGTAAGAAATACCTTTCACGCCCTGCATTGCAGCATGATTACTATCTGCTGCGTTTCTCATCACTCATGCAAATGAAAACATCGAATCATCCCCACTGCTTTTGTGTCACATCAGTATCGATCACCGCTCATTGTTGAAGCAGAATGGGACTGTGTGAGGAGGGTTTTCCCAGATGAAAGCAGGAACAAACAGTATTCGTCAAGGTTGAGAAACTTTGCTTCGCTGCTTATTAGTAACCTTTACCAATCTAGTTAGTTCCAATTAACACTAAAGATGTAATTAAGATGACTAAGGTTTAGGGCCGTTAAAAAGAAGAAAAAAAAGTCAATTAAAAAAAAAAGTTAATTGAATTCTGACCTAAATCTTTGAATTCTGAGATTAGAGTCATAATTATTAATAATTAATCATTCTAATAAAAGGGTCAAACATGCACTAAACTCTTGTCAGGCTCTTTAGCAGCTATACTGGTTATTGATTGGATTCCTAACACCTGATGTTTTATTGATTTCTTTATTCCTATATGTTTTGATTTATCTGTAGTTTATTGTTTTCTGTGCACCTTGACTTCTTCACTTTTTGTTCCATTTTATTTGGGCAATGATAATAAAGATACTCAATTCAGATTCATTCTTGTCTAATCTGGTTTAACAAATGATTGTCTGAAATTTTGTAAGAAATTTCTGAATCATTTCATTATAATTATGCATAATAATATAAACAATGTGTTTAAATTGGGATTTAATTCATTCAGGAGGGGAAGAAAATCTATGTAAACCTGCCTGGTCTGTCGTGCAATTATTAAAAAAAATATCCCAGTAATTTTAGCAGAATTGTTTTAGCTTAGGTCCCAATGAGGAGTCCATCCATCCATCCATCTTCTCCTGCTTCATCCGTCAGGGTCACGGTTGGGCCGGTGCCTATCTCCGGCAGACTATGGGCGTAAGGCGGGGTACACCCAGGACAGGACGCCAGTCTGTCGCAGGGCAACACAAAGACACACAAGGACGGACAACCATGCACACACACACTCACACCTTGGGACAATTGATAGATGCCAATTAACCTAACAGCCATGTTTTTGGACTGTGAGAGGAAACCGGAGTACCCGGAGAGAACCCACGCACGTACGGGGAGAACATGGCCGGGATCGAATCCAGAACCTTTTTGTTGCAAGGCAACAGCGCTAACCACTGTTCCACCGTACAGCCCCCAGAGTTTTCACCCTAAATGTTTTTTGAGGTCCCGCTACAGCATGTCTGTCTCATATCCCTCTTTTTGTTTTTCTTTTTTGGGTAGGCAGCATTTGAGGTTGACTGCTGTGATTAAGATAACTGTCCATTTCCATAACTGAATTTTGCTTAGATTGAAGGCCACAAAGTGATGGTTCGTTTTATGGTAGAGAGCCATACTTTACTACACATTTAGCAGCAAGCTGTCCAGCTCCTTGAGCAGCAAAAACAGCCCCACACCATCAGACTACCATGGTCCTGTTTGACTCTAAATGTTAGTTTCAGGTTGCATGAAATGGGAAGCACAACTTTAAAAAAAAATCAGCTTTTGATCCTGAGTTTAAATAATATGCTACGAGTATTATGCAGAACATGAGGATACTTTCTCCCCCTGGACAGTTTTGTCTCTCGCTTACTGTTAAATCATTTAATTATCTTATCTGAAACATCTTGGGTTGATAATACCTTGAAAAGTTTTCAGTTTTGTGTTTTCTAATCCTGATCAAACTGCTCCCCAGAGAATAACCACATGTTTTTTTCTCCATCCAGATGGTATTACGGTATAATGAGTCGCTTCGAAGCCCAAAACCACTTGATGGATCCGACAAATGAGGAGGCCGCTTTCCTCGTCCGTCAAAGCGAGAGAGACAAGATTGGATACGTTCTTTCAGGTATGATTGATGCTGTTTTCACGCCCATCCATCCTCTGCACAGCTCTATAGTGAAAGATAGACACAAAGAGTCTCTGATTTAACACACCTAGCCATTTAATCGTGCACACATACGCACACTCACCTAACAGTTGTGATTTTGGAGGAAGCTGCAGTAAACGAAGAGAACATGCAAAAAAAAAAAAACAAAACGGATTAGCATCACTGCTACTCTGTGCACCACTGTGCAGAACATTGACATGTAGTGATAGCAAAGCTGTCATGTGTTTGTTGCTGAAACAAACAAATGAGAATCTTTTTAAAAAGATTTTTTAAGTTAGGTGTGTTAAATCAGAGACTGCCCGAGTCTCTCATTCCTGTTTGCCACCTTGTTTATAAAAAACTTTCATTTCAGATCCTATTTTTTATTTTTTCGATTGTTCCCACTTCTGCTTTTATCTGAATGTAAATCTTTCTGCAGTGAAATCCAACACACAAGTGAGGCATTTTAAGATCTTCCATGTAAATGAGAACTTTTACGTGGAACAAAATCAGCGGTTCAGCTCTCTGGTTAACCTGGTTGACTACTACTGCAGCCACAGCCTCAATAACATCCCTTCCCTGGGAAGTCCGTGCAAGAGGGTAGGAAGGAGAAATGAAATGCATCTGTAATGTTTGCATTGGGACTCTGAGTGTCACCTAATAATATCTTGGTGTGTTTTCTCTACCAGATAAAGCCAAACATTGAAGATATCAACCATTTGCTGGATGGTTGGGTTCTGCCAAAAGATGAGTTCACCATGGGGGACAGGCTCGGCTCTGGCTGCTTTTCTCAGGTCTACCGGGGCCGCTGGAAGAACCACATCAATGTTGCCATTAAGATCCTGAAGAATGGTACTCTATCTAAAAAAATTGATTCTCGGAATTTGTTTTTTTGGAAATGCTATCCGATTTTTAGAGGATGTTTAGGAAAGAGGTTTAAAAGTATGTCTCCGGTCTCGATGTAATTTGATTCTTTTAATCAACATACTCAAAATTAAAATGTTGCATGTTTTCTGGTGGGATGCAAACCATTAGTAAGTCGTAATGAGCATTGATACAAATAAGCTGCATTGTTCCTCCATAATAGGTCTAAGAGATTTTTAGGTTTATTAAAAATCTTCAGTAGCAGCATTGCATAAGTATATCCTTGAGCCAACGTATCTGGAGTTTTGGAAAAGGTGTCGACTGTGCCCACCCTTGGCAGCACACCTGTCATTTCTCCACACTATTTTCTTTTTTTACTTTATTTCTTCCCCATTTGACTGCTGCTACCCAACTTGACCCCCAGCAAATAGACAAAGGAGGGCAAACCTCTTAAATCCAAGCTTGGCTGTCATGGTTGCTGAGAAAATAGCTAAAATCTTGACTGCATCATACATCTATAAGGCATTTAAAATTAAATCTCAGACATTACATTCAATGAGGTGTAAAATTCGGATGGGGGATGACTAGAAAGTGACTGAATAGAGAGCAATGGTGAAACCGATTGGTGTGTTTGGGACATTTGCAGTAAGATTAAAATACAACTGACTTCAGACGTTTCAGTCTTTGAATAACCAGCTCTCACTAGTCAAACTTATGTGTTTTTCTGTAAAACACTTCACCTCATATTATTAGAACATGTAGGATTACACACTGGTTCACTGATCTGTTTATACTGCTGATAAACAGCTGGTGTTGCTCCATAAAAGTAATGGTGAAACTGATGGTTGAGGTACATGAACCCGCTTTGATGTATAGAAAAAGTAGTAGTAGGATGCTGTGCATTCCTGCACTGAATTAGGTCGAATCAGCAGGAGAAGATCAGGTGTTTTTGAGCATCATTGAGCTCGATGATTTGCTATAATGCTGATCGGAGCAAAGCTGCGGATTAATCCCTTATAAGTCTTCAGGTCTCCCTCTGTAATGGATGTTTACAGTAGGTAAATGCTTGTTGTAAGTCATCATTATAGAAACAAATGATCTTTTATAAGTTAATATACAGTTATTGTAAACATTACAGAAAACAGCCATTTGGTTTAAGGAAAAATGGAAAAAGAGAAAATGTAGAAATTGCCTGCAAATGCTGAGGTTTGTTGATGCGGAACATAAAACGCTCTCATGCCTTTAGAGTCCTGAGTTCAAAGTTCTACTTTTTTAAGCAGATACAGCCTGTTAAAACTGGTAGGTAGCACTTTCACTTTATCTAAAAACTGACTGTCAGCCACAGTTTAACCAAATTCTAGCAAGAAGAACAGAAAGAAGAACAAGGATAAGTAAAGTTAGGGTCTGGTAGTAAAGTGTAGTTTATTCTAGTAACTCATCAGTTCCTCTTTTTTTAATCTGTTTATGGTTGTTCCCTTGAAATTCTCTCTTTTTCATCAGACACTTTAGACAACAAAGAGTTTCAAGCTGAAGTTGAAATCCTGAAGAAACTGCACCATCGCCACCTCATCTCTCTGTTTGCCGTTTGCACGGAGTCAGAGCCGTATTTCATCATCACAGAGCTGATGGCGAAAGGCAGCTTACTTGAATTTCTCAGAGGTAAACATTAGTGTTTAGTGACAATAATGAACAATTTCATGTTTTTTTTGGTCACTCTTTAAAAAATGAAGATGATATCAAACATTCATGGAAAAAAAAATATTAGACTGCTCTTGTTTTTTTATTTCTTTTTCTAAAGGTAAATAACTTGAAGAATACAATAAAAAAAAAAGAAAAGAAGGGTGTTATAGTATTTTTTCCATGATCTTTTTGTTTCATAATACCTGGACCATGCAGAGAGAAAGTCTCTCTCTGCAGCATCTATTTTACTGTCCAGACTCCTAGCTTCTCTCTTGTCCGTTTTCCCTTCAACTCGTCTGACAGGTTTTCTGTAGGTTTTAGAGCTAAAGGAACTGAGATTGCTGATTTAGTTTCTTTCTGTGTAGATTTGATCTTTTGTTCAGAGTCATTGTCCTAATAAAACCCAACAAATTTCCCTTGCAGATTTCTATTTAAATTACACCGTTATTTTGAACAGTTCATGGATACCATGCATTTCAACAAGGTTCCCAGAGATTTAGAAGAGTAAGATGAGCATATAAAGGCACAATATTATTAGATTAATCGATTGTTATCCAATATAAATGGTACAGTTCAACTATTTGTTTTTGAGTTCAGGTACATTTCATCCGACCTCAGGACTCAGGACTTCCCATTCTTTCCTTTACTAATCCAGAGTGCTTGGTCTTGCTATCCACAGCTTTCTACGGCTCTCTTCTTTTACTATTTGTCAAGAATGGCTCCTCCATTCTTGTCTTCTGTTTGTATCTCATATAAATGGTGGGTTTGGCTTACTATGATGACCCAGATTAGATTATGTTTTATTTTCCAGTATAAGGTGATGCCACTGAAATATAAGATCATATAACATGTCCTGTTGGTAATATCTACCCTTGGCTGTTTGATGTGTCAGACATTGTTCTTTCATCTTTTTGCCATTTCTTGTCTCAGGACCAGAAGGAAAAAATCAAGACATTGCTTCATTGGTTGACATGGCTACCCAGGTGGCTGATGGGATGTCTTATTTGGAAGAACAGAAAAGCATCCACAGAGATCTGGCAGCTCGAAATGTTCTCGTTGGAGAGGACTACATCTGTAAGGTGGCTGACTTCGGGCTGGCACGTGTCATCAAGGTCTGTTAGGCGACAATCTATTTTTTTTTTCTATTTTCTGGCCTGTGGTTAAATCTCATTAAAGATCGAACCATTTTTCATTCAGGAGCCCTTTTACATCTCGGAAGATAAAAAAATTCCTTACAAATGGTGTGCGCCTGAGGCCATCAGCCATGGGATGTACTCCAACAAATCAGACGTCTGGTCTTTTGGAGTTTTGCTCTATGAGATTGTCACCTATGGAGGTATTCCATACCCAGGTTAGTGCTGTGATTTCCTTTCTGTATTCACATTATATTATAACATATGTCATCTATGTTATATCGCCTCCTGAAAAGCTTTTTCTGCTCCTGCTAACATCGGTCCTTTTTAAGTTTACGGTACCAGGTTCCAGATGCCTGAGGTTCTATAATACTTGGGAAGTAATCAGGGCAACATTATTTATAAGCAATGCAAAATTGAAAAACCGACCAAGGTCCTGGAAAAGACCTGATCTACAAAGTATCAGACAGAAATACAAATATATAGAAACACATAAAAGACAAAAACAACCACAAAAAATGGTCTAAACTGGAGACATTTTTGCTCAGTTTTTTTTTTTTTTTTTGTGAGAATGTTTTAAAGTCACGTTTTCTGCGTTTTCTGTTTTGTGTTTGTTAGGACCCAGGTGAGATTAATGAAAATCAAATTAGCTGAAACAGGACTTGCAACGTTTGCAGGAGGATGGACCTCCATGCTGCTTAAATAAATCAATGCTCCAACTAGAGATTGCTCTGGTGTGAGCCAACAGAATTGACAAAGGCTTTTGGGTAGATGTATTCAAAAAACTGAGTGAAAGTCTGGTTGCCTTCCAATTTAAGCCTGTTTGTGGTTTCCTTCTTCTCCTTCTTCGGAGCTAATGTTGATATTACTATTTTAGCGCCTCTGGACAGCTGCAGATGAGCTGCTGCTTCAACAAATTACAGATGGCTGATTCCACCACAACTTCCACCTGCAGTTTCAAAGCTCTCCGTCTCCTCTAAGCCTTCATGCACTGTTGTCACTCTATTCCACTTTATGTTTAGCGACCCAGATAATTCTAATCGTCTAAACTCCTTTATGTTCTTCATTTTTATCAGCTTTTAATTAAGCACAAGAATACATTAACCATGCCGTTGGATGATTTGTTGGCAGTTCTAGTTAAGATGCTGGTGTTTTTTTGAGTTTGAAAAATGTCCGTCTCTATTATCAGTCTGATTTATTGGTATATCTGTAGCATATCTGATCTTACAGCATGGGATTTGTAACCTGGCATAAACCAGATTGATACATGTAGTTCAACCTGAATTTAACACAGTATCCATCTTGAAAGGCTCCTGTGGAAAGTGTTCACAAAAGGGAGGGACATTCACTACAAGTAGGATCTTCGTCCCGTTTGGAGCTTTTAGCCAATGACAGGAGCAGTAGCAGCAGCAGCTGTGACCTTTCACATTCTTGATTTGTTTCACAACTAGCGGAGTTAACTGATAGATAAAACTGTAACCATATCTGGTCGGGAGGAACGTGGGAATCTTTCCCATCCTCAAAGATACAAATGGTGTCCTTTTTCCCATTTTTTCCAAAAAAAGAAATGGAGGATATTCCTGCTAAAACAGAATAGCTGAGCTCAGGCTGGTGCTTCTGTTTGGGATCATACTCGTCACTGCATTTCATTTGTTCCAAACATTTCTGTATACGAGTATCACGCATCTATTGGCTTCTGGCAAGATGTATTTTCAGGAGTTTGTGAATTCACAAATCTTGCAACAATTCATCCTGCTTGCAAGGTAAGAAGATTTGCATCCTGGAGAGATTTCTCAATCACAGGTCCAGACCTCAGACTGTCTCTCTAGGTTCCTGAGCAGAACCCTCCAATGCTCCCTAAGCGCTGCAAGCTGCCCATTGCTCCCTAAGGGTAAAGTTAAATGCTCAAGGCAAATTTTATTTTAATGTACAACTGTAATGGAAAATAAAGGCATTCATTTTGTATCCAAATCGGACCATATTTTCTGATCGCGGAATTGCTAAGGAAGCTACCATTATTTTTCTCATTCATCCTTTTATCTTTTTACCCACATCCTAAAAACACAAAAAAACATCTGTATGCTGTTAATTAAACTTTATTCATTTCCTAGTTGGTTGCAAAGTCAACTGCGTCCGATCTTGACTCCGTCTCTAAAATATATTGTGACGTTGCAGCAAGAGAAGAAAACCTCACTAAGCTCAAAGTTGCCGCTGTTTTTTCATGTCACCGTGAGAATCTGAGCATAAACGGTATATTTCAGATTCTCTACAATGTTTGCTTGCTAGGCATTCAAACAAACAGCAGATCTTTTTAAAAATGTAGACATACTCACCATTTCTGCATTCCTTTTCCTTCCCTTTTCCTCTACCCTTCTTCCCTCTCCATCAGCCTATAACAACCAAGAAGTATATAAGAAAGTCTTGGAAGGATATAGAATGGAGGCGCCAGCCAACTGCCCCAGTTTCCTCTACAAGATCATGAGGAAGTGTTGGGAGGAGAAGCCGGAAGAAAGGCCGGACTTTAATGATATCAAGGTCAAGCTGGAAAGCAGCTCCTATGAGTTGTAGTGATCGCGTTTTGACTTGATGTTCACGCTCAGCACCAGACCAAGGGGGACACACCCGATAGCGGGATAGTGAGCCGGACCTTTCATAGCTGTGGATTTTTTATGCCATCATAAGAAAAACTGAAACGTAATCTTTACAAAGCAAAATGCTATTGAAGACACAACTGATCATAACAAACATTTACACTACTTGTGAAGAATAAACCTTTGAAAACGTGCAATAAGGATGAACCAGCATCATCCAAATGTTCAGTACGAATGTGATCAGTTTTCTTTTATGTTTTTATTGTTGTTGACGTTTTAACTGTAAATGTTTGTCGTTTCTGGAGCTTAAACTGGCTTCTGAAAACCGGAGATAGAAAACAAACATGAGCGAATAAAGAGACGGATATTAAGTCGGGTTATCAGCCTCTATGCACAGCAAGATTTCAAAAATGATTGTATTGTAAGAGGAAAACGAAGTGTTTGCAGCAATGGGTTTAAGCTCCATAGTTCCATCGATTACAGCAGGTCAGCAGAGTCCTGAAGCAGCAGCAGCCCTGGATCATCCCTCTTTAACCACCATGTCTGACCGTCTGTATAATGTCTATTTCTATGAATAACAGCTCCAAATGTCTTTCTCTGGATTCTCCCAAAGGCTTTTTATTGCTTTATAAAAGACAATGAAATCTCTTAACAGTGCGATCCTATGGTACTACTGTGTTTTTCTGCTGTTTCTGTGATAATTTTCACTTTTGCTGCTTTGTCCACATTGTTATTAAAATCCATGCAAAAGTAAATAACGAAAACATCATCAGAATATTTTTAATTTGATTATAGGACACATAGTTTTTAGAATAAATTTTTTTAGGCAATACTTGGACTTCTGCAACAGGAAGGAGACTCAGCCCTGTTGGAAGCAATGGTCAGTTACAGAAGAAATTTTAACGTTTAAATCATCACTGATAAAAACTTTGACTAAACAAATTGTTATTTGGATAAATGTAACATTTTTACACAATCACTGTAAATATATTTGATAATTTTCTTTATTTTCTTACTGAAAGCCCAACCTTGAGTGTAATGATGTCATTATGTGTAGTTTTTAATGATGCAAACTTGTTAGATTAAACTTCATTTATACCCTCAGTTTCATCTCTGTGTTTATAATTCATACATCAGTAAATCTAAAACGTATTCTGTTATCACTGCTGTATAGCTCCAGGTTTCAGGTTGAACATATTAGAACTTTTAAATCTTTTATATCGTTTCATTTCATCATTCTTCTACAAGTATCTAGAAAAGTTACTGCTTCTCACAGCAGCAGCTTTTCTAGAACATTTTTTCACAGACTGGATGTTTGTGGGTTAAATTTTTTTTGCTTTGTTTCTGACGGTGCTTTTGGAGAGAATCACCTGAGTAACCGGTCTTTGACTCTAACATTACTCAGCTGGTTTCTACAGCAGCTCTGTGCACAAAACAACAGAGGTGTGATTGAAACATAATTAAAGCCTGCATTAGGAATAAGGGAGCATTTTTCTTTGCAAAATGAAACCTTTACTGTATAAGGATAAAGCTGCATGATGACTTGGCTAAACTGTGAATCACTGAACTATTTAGTTGCGTTATCACTGATTCTAAGAACATCTTAGATGGAGTCACCAGCTGTGAGCAGCTGTTTCATCTCAGGACAACTGGACCATATTCCACAGTTTCTGAATCCGTTTCTTTTACCTTAGAAACATCGCGATGGATTAAGGTCAAAGGTTCTGGTTGATTACTTCATAACATTAGTCTAGTTCATCTGAAACCAAGATGGTGCTCTTTACGGAGTTTGGGGTCCCTGTTTATCTGAATCACCTGATTTTCTCTACAATGTAGGACAACAGGTCCTCTTTTATTTTGGTGTGTTAAACTGATCCATGATCCTTTCTGTGAAATAATGGGGCCAGCAACATATCCTTTAGAAACTTCCCCTGAAGCCTGTCTGGACAGTTTGTCTAATTATCATCTTTTAATTCGGTCTAAGTTATCAATCACCATGGAAACTGGTGTCTATGTCTGTCAGTAACATGGACAGATCTGCTGGTCTGTTGAAAGGCAACAAAGAGACAGATATGACAAATATCCATGCACACACTCATACCTAAGATAAATTTAGACTAACTTGTTGTGTTTGGACTCAGGGAAAATACCAGAGTACCCAAAGAGAACTAAGACGTGCAGAAAGAGACTCCATGCAGCTTCCTTTACTCCAAGGCAACAGTGCTGCCACCTTTCAGTCTCATCCTTTAGTTACATAGAACCACCAGCAGCAGCAGCAGCAGCATGCTTGTGGTGAATATGGATCTTGATTTTTAATAACTACCAGGTCATTTATAATTTAAAGATATCATTTCTACTAATGACAGAGAAATCTGTAGTTAGTGATGATGGACTGCAGTTACTTTGAATGCTATTAGAGGGCTGATAGAAAAAATGGGTTCCATTTTTCCAGAGGAAAGCTATTGGAGTTATTTTACTTTATTGATTTTCTTTTATACAGACGGTGCCTGAGTATACTTCAACATTAATGATTATGCTGGTGGTTTAAAACAAAAGTGACATGTTGCATTGCTTCAGTCTCTGCATCTGCTGTGCAGCACTTTAGCAACCAGAGCGAGCTTGTTATAGAACATTAGAAATGTCTCTGAGCTTGACCAAAATAGTCTGTGGGACCCTCAGATGAATACAATTTAATAAGCTGCTTTGAGATTATTGCATCCTAATCAAACTAAAGCTGAAGGAGAAACGAATCTAAGAGAAGCTGCATTGAAATGTTAATAAGAACCCAGTTAATTTGAATTAATTTGTTAAAAATAGTATATAAGTTTGATAAATTGCTTTAAAATACCATGTGGTAGTTGCTTTCCAGAAATATTTATCAAATTAATTAGAAATACAAAACGTGATGTAGGAACATATTTGTGGAAATATGAAGACTTTCCAAGTGACCTTTGATGCACATATGATCACAAATCAACTCTAGATTTTATACCATGTAATGTTCACTGCTGGCCAGCAGGGGGCAAACTCAATATACTGTATGTATAACTATTACTCAGGCTCTAAAACTGCAGTTCTTAGGGGCCCTGCTCTGCAATGCTTTGCCTTATAACAACCAGCATCAGTAAAGTAGACCATCAGCAGAACTTTGTAGAATTAGATAACCTGCTGAGAAAGTAATTCAGCCACTTGACTGAGGTTTGTTGCACCAGGGATGCATCTAAACGTTGCAGGTCCCAAGATGATGATTCTTAATCGCAGACTTTCAGGGGTCGTTTGCTTTCTTGTCTTTCATATTTTGATAATTCTCTTGGATTTGAAAGAAAGTATGAAAATGGTCCAATTTATCGACGCCAGTTTTACTCCACTTTCTACTTCATTGTTTTATGGTGCATCAGGACATTCTTTATACATCAACACGTGAGCAACCAGTTTGCATCTATAGATTGTTCTGGTGATTATGTTTTTTGGTTTGCTCCCAGCAGATGTAGTTCTTGTTCGTCAGTTGAATTGGGCAGAATGAATTTAAAATTGTATAGAAATGAATCCTAAAGATTTCTCATGATCTCCTCCTTGCATCATATAAACCAGGCAAATTTTCCTCACAGGCTTCTTTATTGCAGACATTTTTTTTAATGACGATATGATCAACTTATTGTCAATAGTATTTATCAATGGGCTGGAATTGTGCTAAAAAAGAAAAGTGGAAAGTGTTTTCCAGACTTCTACAGCTACTCTTCTTTTCTGCCTTTGGAGTTAACTGGGTCAGACATATCTCATATTACAGTGCCATAACCCCCCTCCCCTCCACTAACACCACTCACCTAGTTTTAATTCTAGAACGGTTCTTCGTCATGAACCCAGAGACTCCACTCCATATGAAAGTGATTGAGGTGACTCCATGTGACTAAGCTCATAGAAACAGTCCCACATACAAAAACAAATGTTCTGCTTTCCAAACCAGCAACAAATATGTTGCTGGTTTGGAAAGCAGTAAATTGTTGTCGTTTCCAGAAGTTTCGAGAACTTTTCCACACATGCCACACCCAAACAAACGAACAGGCAAGACTTATGTGTTTTTTATATCAACTTTTGTTGTATTTCTTTTATCCCTATTCCATATTATAGCTTTTTACATAAGAATAACACCCAACATTTATCCCAAAAAAGTATTATATTCCCTTGGAATAAAAAAACATTTCAGCAAAATGTTGATGACATTAAAACAAATCAAACCTCTGGTGTCTGTAGTAAGATGGCTGGGCTCAATGTCTGTCATTTCCATATACATATCATTAACCATTTGTAGATGTGCTTTGTGTTTTGTTTTGAGTGCATTTAATGTTGAAAAACTAGACTGACACAAGTAGGATGTTGCAAAAGTGAAAATGTGTTTTAGCGACCTGTCAGTCCTTTCTCACATAGTTAGACTGGAGAAAAGCCTCAAAATTCAGCTTAAAATCTGTATTTTTTATGTTAGTATAACATATTTTATGATAATACTTTATTTTTCATAATGATATGAAAAAAGAACTTTTCATATTTCTAAATATTTTTCCCCCTAATATTCTGAGGTCCCCTAAAGACCTCTGGTAGAACCACAGACCCTGCTGTGAAACCCCCACTCGATGCTGTGATTTTTAAATTAGAAAACCGATCCAAACAAATGTTCCCGTTCCTCCTGCTGATAAGGTTCTGTTTTGGCTTTTCTCGATTTGACCAGCAAACATTTAGTCAGCACAAACACCTTGGATGTGACCTTTCACCTGCAGGAGCTGCTATTTTCCAGATCCTGTCTAGCCCCCCCTGGCCTTGTTTTCCTTCGTCCTGTTCACTTAACCAGCTGATTATCCCCTCAGGTGATTCGTCTGCATAGTGGAGCTGGAAATGGAAATGGTTGGAACCAAGCTTTAAACTATTGACATGTGGAGAATGTGGTCAAGCTAATCCAGGCTAATCCTGAACTTTATCACTGCCTGAACCAAAGCTGTAGTATTTCTCCTCCCGTTTTTTATGACTGGTTGTGATTAAAAGAAAAGTTTAACAGAGTTATCCACTAGAATCTGCTCTTCACTCTGACTCCTCTGTCCCTCCTGAATAGTCTAGAGATCAGACATGTAACAGGTCGCCTGCCTGCCTGCACAGACTCATGCTGGCTTTCCCACATCAGCATGTTTTGAGTGGGTGCCAGTAAAGGCTGGAGTGTGAAACTGTAGCTGTGTCAGTCTGATTGCCCACGTGTTGCTGAGTCATGTTTCCCAGTTTCCTTACGTTGTCCACGTGAAAGGAGGTCAGTTTGAAGCAGATTTACATCCTGATGGGTCCTGACTGCACCCAGAGCAGCTGGCTGTAAAAAAAACCACCATGTCTTTTCTTCTAAGGTTTAAACTCAAAAAGGAAAGCATTTTATAACCTACATAATCTAATACAGCAGATGTCTTCAATAAAAAGAATGATCAGATTATATAACAAAAAATTGATAACAAACATTCATCCAATGTGGTTTGTCTGAGGGCTGGGTGATACATTGCATCTGGAATATAATTACAGTTTTACAAAACTTAGTTGTCAAATAGGGGCCTCATTTTAGGTCAAATCACATTTAACAAATTTAAGACTCTGATTGTCTGACGACAGCCCTTCAGGTGAGAGTAATGCGCTTAAAGAAGGTTTTCTGCTGCACAGAATAGAAGGGACATTTGTAGCTGTCAGACAGATCCAACACAACAGTTTGACTACGGACAAGCAAGTTTTCAAGGTCATGAAAACAATGAAACCATGGAGTAAAAAAGATTCATGCTTGTAATCCGGATTTTTGATAAGATCAATTAGCCCTAGTCTGTCTCTCCATTTAGGAACGAGAGTCTAATGCCTCCATATTGTACCTTTATTCTAATGAAATGTAAACCTATTTTCAACATCAATAATTGTCAGAGGTGTTGCGTCTAAAGTTTCTTTGTTTAATTTTTATGTATGAAAATCCTAAATGTTACAGCCTAACAGGTTTTTCAGCTCCTCTCTTCTTTGTCAGCTTAAATGCTTCGAAAGTTTCCAGCAGAAGTTGCACACGCGTTGGGCATGCCTGATCATGTGCTCTGGGAGTGAAAAGCCCGGGAACAAGACCAGCTTGTATATCTAGAGCGCCTAACTTGGCTCAGCTCCCATGAACCCACTCATCTCCAGGCGACCGCCCACAATCACGGTATTTGAATTTCAGTGGAAACTCTGTACAGTGAATCTCAACCGTGGATGTTTCACTTTTTCGCCACATTAACTAACAATGTTCTGCTCTCTTATTTCTGAATAGATCTTCACATGAGTTTATATTAACACCAACCATCAGCACATCGTTCTTTACTGTATTTATAAATGTTGTTTTCTTTCTCCACAGAAGCTTAACAAGCTACATGATTAGTTTTGAATATTAAACGTTTTATGCATATTCATAACATCCGAGTACCTCTGACAATGTCAACAAACTCTCCTTCTCCTTGGATATAATTATTCATAATCAGTTGATCTGCATTGGTCACTCACACTGAAAGTCAGATTTGCCTCCTGTATCTTTAATAGTGCCCTGATCTTTACACCATACAACACACCAGCTTCATATGTTAAAAGAATTTAACAGGATAGCAAGATAGCAAGACCATTCTTCTTCAGATCTGCATCCTGCTTAAGTTGGTTATTGGGGATCAAGCCTTAAAGCATTGAGAACATGGGTGGTTAACTAAAAAACTGTGGGTTTTTATTTTCCCAAAACATATGAAAAATTATGAACAAATCCAAGACTTGTACAGGGGACAGGCGGGCCAATAAAATAGGTCAACTCAATAAGCTAGATTCAAAATCCTAACAAACCAAACCTTAAACAACCAAAACAAACTAACAAATAAATGATCTTAAAAACTGGACAAGCCATGTAAACCAAATGAGACACAAGGAGAAAACAAAATGGCTGCTACATTACAATAAAAATAAAATAATGCAATGAACTTCAAACACCCTCTAGGCAGCAAAGCAAATAGTTCAGTCCAATGAAGCTATATTAACTTTGAGTACTTCAGGTCCCTCAGCTCTTAATTGTGCCTTTTGCCAACCAGGAAAAACAAGCTAAACCCCCAAATAACAAAGAAAGAGGTAATGAAACTATTTAAACGGGAATTTTGATCTTACATGCGCTGCACATAAATGACTTGAGGGTTAATAGAACAGTAAACCAATAAGCAAACAATGTATTGGATTGTGAGAAAACTAGAATTTAAGTTGCAACTACAGAGTAAATTAGAGGGAAACAAACATCCTGATTGCTGTCGAGTCAATGAGTCGATGAAATAGAAAACTCTTAACGAATCTGACTGATTGACATGTGTTGTGAATTGGTGCTTTAGAAATAAAGTGAACTGAACTAGTGGTGAGATGTGGTTCTTAGCCTCAAAAACAGTTTCCCCTCAGTTCTTCCACCTTTAGTCCCTCTACTTTGTGTAGCTCGACTTTTCCATCTGTCTCCCTTTTTTGAACACATGGATTTTAACTTGCTTACACAAACTTTTATTCCTCATTTCTTCAAATCACTATAAATCTAAATATCATCTGCAAACATGTTAATCAAACCCTCTGATTTTCTGCCTCTCCTCATTTCCATTTAAAATATCCATTCATCTGTAGCTGTTTATGGATTCATGTTACACATTTACTGCTTAAAACCTCTCAAAAAACAAGTTAAATAAATATATTTAACAGTAATCACTTATTATAATCATTGTCTCCATTAACAAACATTAATTCCAAAGAAACCACATTTTTTTTGCCTCCAAATGTTCTTGCATTCAAAGATGTAACTATCATTTATTTTACGCTATTGGTCAATAGCTTTAGCAACAAGATAGCTATTGTTTATTTTTCATTGTAAAGACACTGTTAACCCATCCAGGTCAGTTCAGCAGAGCTAAGTAAAATGTCTCCTCCTACTGGTCTTGTTTGGGTCTCCTCTAAAGTTCTCATCACCTTTATACAGAGTAACCTTTGCACAGACTAAACCCCTTCACTAGTGCAAGAAAACAACAGGTTTATCACAGCAGGGCTGGACCAGCTTCATGCTCCACAGTAAAACAGGTTTCCTTGTCTCATTTTTACCACAATAATGTAGTACAGCGTGCAGGGAAAATGTTCACACTGAGGACCTGGTCCTAGATGTGTGACACTGTGTTAAAACAAAACCAGGACCTGCTAATATCTACAATTAGCATTGAGCTGTCATTAAAGATATTTATTTAGGTTTTTATTTGTGATCCTATCATCCTGCATTCAGTGGGTTTTCCATGCTTTCACATGCATGATTAAAATTTCTCTTTAGTCCTTTATGGATGCTAAGCAGTTTAAAGTGATATTTTTAATCAGGAGTCTGAGCTGATATATATTTAAATGAAAGGAAGAACTGTGGACCTTGTGGACCATATTTCAGATCTAACAGGCTGCAAAGCATCAGATGTATTTGATTAAGGAAATTAAATCCAGTTTATTATAAAGTTGTTTTACTAACATTTGACTGGATGCTCACTGTTTAGAGTTGGAGAACATTTATAAATAGAAGCCAAAAGCATCCCAGGGGCTTATTGCTGCTCATCTGGCGTTTCTACCAGCTTTAACTCTGTGATGGATGAACTTTATACATAAAACAACATTTAGATTGTCTCTCTCAGTCAGGTTATATCAGCCAAAATTAGTTTTGCAGGACAGTTTTCTTATGCACAATTCTTACCAATTTCCAACATCAGTTTGGTGTTAAATTGAGAATCCCATATGTTTCCTGGTCAAATTTTATTTTGTTGCTTTTTTTTTTTTAAGAAAAAAAATAACAACTGTTTGCTTGGTGAACAGATGCATCAATTGTTTAAAGAATAACCTCTTAATCAGAAAGTGAACAGTGGAATGAAGAGATTAAAAAATAAGTGCATTTCGTTTAGACATAATTCTCTGCTCTTTTGCCTGACAAACAGATCCAGACTGTTTCAATTCTGCATCTTTCTTTCGCCACAGATCACATTTTATTCTCTTTCTGATCATCTGTTTTCTTATGTTGTGCAATGTTAACTTCCTAAAGATACTTTCAGTTTGTTTTTTGACACTTTCATGTCCACCCAGATGTTTCCCTCAGGCGACCTTAACAGTTTTGTTAGAACATGTTTTATGTTTTGGAAAAATCTTACTTGAAACTCATTTTGCAATAAGTTTTAAAATCCTTTCCACTGTTTAAGGTGACAGCTTAGTTGTTGCTCCATGTTTTCTGCCAATGATTCTGCTGCAACAGCTTGTTATGGTCTGCATGCCGGGGTGAGTGGCTTTTAAAATAGCTTTCTTTCTGCGACTGCATGCTTACATCCAGGCCTGAAGAGCACTAGTGTGAGTGAATGACAGGATGATTCATTAAGAAGAGGAAGAGACGAGTAGAAAAAGATCTGCCTCCTGGTCATGTCTGTGTCTGTGCAGCGGGAGGGGAGGAGACACACCTCAGTGCTTGGAAAAAACACAGCAGACAACAAGTAAATGGTTTTCCTCAAGATTCTACATCAAAATTCTGAATCTTCAACCCTTTATTTTTCTTCTAATCTTAAAAACTTTAGTTCTGATCCTTGTTTTGTGTTTTTTTTTTCTTTCCCTGGACTCATTTCATCCTGCCCTGTAGGATTTAAAGAAAAAGTGCTGCATCTAAAGCCTAAACAAAGGTAGGAATCATATATGTTTCAATGCCGATGATCGTTTTGTTTTCACTCCTTGACTGCAGTTAACCTGATGTTCTGTTGCTTTTTGTTTTAAAGATAATAATCTGGGAAACCTAAGATAGAAAACTGAAGCTATATGTTTACAAAAGTATATAGTATTTAAAGACATTATTGTTTTTTATTCTTATTCCAGAAACATTGTTTGCTGCAGAAATTGTTTCAGTCAACAAAAGCAGCTTATAAGTGAGTGTGTAAGTGTTTACACTGGTGGTAGGGATGTAAACAAAGCAAATGGAAGCTATAAATGCTTGAAATCTTTTTGCACATTGACTTTTGGACTTTAGCAGAAGACATGAGCAGCTCCTGTTGCCCATAGCTCGGCAACCACATATCTTAGTGTCGATCGTTGTATTGAAATAGAAGCTTCCCAACACAGTAAATCACTAATGCAACAGCAGTAAAACGTAAATAAAAACACTTAAACAAGCAGTCAAAGCAGCGTTTAATTTTTTGAAGAGATTTTAACCTTTTTCCACCTTCCTTAAACCCATTTATTAAGCTATATTAAACATCTTATCAGCTGCTTTTATTACAATATAAAAACCTCATGATGTGATTTAAAACAGTCAAAGTTCATGCAATAAATTGAAGATTGAAAACTAACTGCATTATCTTAAATCCTAGAGAATTTTGAAAGAGAAACAAATATTGTGCACCATTTTTTTACATTTTAATTTTTTTTATAGCAGATAAGCTGAGAAGGCATTTAAGAAATGATCTTGTAATCAGTTTTCGATTGATTTATGGATAGATTTGTTGTTGACATTGCTTTTGTTTCCTACCTGACAGCCAAACAAGTCATCCTTTTTTATTTTAGTCCAGCTTTTTTTTAGCTCTGTATATGCAGCCGCCGCAAAAATTGAATAGAAATAGAGAAAAGTTCTTTCATTTCGGCAGGAAAGAAAAACAAAAAGTTAAAAATTTGTTTAACTGTGGTTTGGGTTGCGAGTGTTGTGCCGTTCACTTCGCAGAATGTTTCCTCCTGTATGTTTGCATGTATAGGATTCCAGTGAGATCTGATCCAGCAGAAGTTAGAAAAAAGAACAGGGAGTTCAGAGGGTTTACAGCTTGTTTTTCTTGCCTAGCTGCCTTTCAAGACTTCAGTGCTTTGCTGTTTGCTGACAGAGCAAATCCTGGCATGTGTGTCATTAAATGGCATTAACACAAATGTTTTTACTGGCTGTTGAGCAAAGTTAACTGGAAGTCCTTTACTGAAGTTGGAGAAATAACCAAACCAAATCCCCATATCTTCCCATCGTACAACAAGTTTGATAAACGTATTTTTTTACAACTGGATTCAATTATCAAGTATTTTCTTTATTACTCTACCATAAAAAAAGAACTAAATGAAATTATGCTTCTCCTGATAAAAGTAGTATCATCCTTAAAATAAGTAGATGTTTGAATAGTATCTGCCAAGAAGAATTGGCTAAACGCATCATTATGACTTCTAAATCAGTAGTATCTCTTCTCCAGCCTGGATCTGTCTCTATGGTAACCTGTAGCTGCAAAGGCCATTGGATGAGGGTAATACCACAGCTTCCTTCACTACTTCAAAACAACACTCTGTTATAGAGGAGCAGCTTTAAGCTTTTTAAATCTGTTAACCAGACAAGAACAATTTAAAAAGCTAAAATGCAGTTGCAATTTTAGCATTTTTTTTTTTTTAGTTTTTACAGCTCTGGTGGCTCGTTTTTTTCAGAAAGTAGGCTGACAGGAAAGGGGCAGAGACGTGCAGGAAAGGACCACAAGCCGGATTCACATTTTTAAACTGCTAATGCTAGGAAATGGTGACCCTTGTAAACAGGTTTAACTTTTATACTTATATCGATAAAAGTAAGAAGTCAACCCAACCAGGCTGAAGTAAAGCAGATGGACTAATAATCTTTGGTTGGGACCCAGTTCGCTCTTCACCATGAATGAACACCCAGCTTTCTTTGTAATCTGTGCAACCTGGTAGGTCTGCGGTTCTACAGTATTTGACTGTGAAGAGGGGAGGAGTTAATGTTCAACTATTTTAAGTGTCTTGTTCCATTTGAGGGATTTATCCACCTACATTCAGTTGTGTCAGCTGTCACAGTTGGTCATGACCTAAGAGGTGAAAAGTTTTTTAAAAAAGCTACTTTCACTCCAATTTACCCTAAAGGTTAGAAGCAGATGCTTAGCGTTTGATTGCTAACATCATTCAACAACAAGCAACAAAACTGGGTTTAGAGCAAACGAGGGTAAAGACAGTATGATTGGATCAATTAAATGTGTATTTTTGTGAATAAACGGGTTGTAGAAGATCAAAGGTTCGATTGTTTAAGGAAAGTGTCCAATTATCCAGTCTGTAAGATGATCGTTTGGGGAAAGAAACAACCTCTGTGGCCTTCCCTACTCTTTGAATATCCTCTGACCAGGATGGTTTGGAAATATTCACACGTAGATTGTAGTGTAGAAGACAACCAGCAGGTCCTGTGAAGGGTTAATCCTTCTGGGTTTTCTCAGAACAAAGTTTCTGCTGGGTCTTCTTCTTTACAAAGCCTTAGGACCCCCTCAGTTTACTACAGAGTTAGCAGGTTAGCTCCAGCTGGTGGGGCCTATTGGTTAGAAAGCTATTTGTGTCCTAAAGAATCCCTGTGTGTTTGAAAAGGATCCAGCTAAGGTAGCTTGAGGATCTAGGAGATAATTTCTGAAAACCTTCCTGACAAAAGTCCCAAAAGAGAAGAGTGTCCAAAACAGGTTGCATATTCTGTCCCTAAAGCTATAAAGGCTGAGAGTGAATCAGAAAGGACTGTGACAGCTGAGTGCTGATATGAAACAGCTGGTTTCTGCAGCCTCATGCCAGTGGAAAACTGCCCCTATTTTTAACACCGTGACCTCAGATCTACAATCCCTTCATATCTACCTCGGAAATTATTGTCGGGAGAATAAAAAGGGTACTCTTGCTGTTGAAGTGCACTTTTTGTCCCAAACTGATTTATTAAACAAAAATTTCAAATATTCTGAGCAGCATACATGAGAAGACAATCATTTCAAACATTTCAAGCTGTTGCTCTTTATAGAAATCAGTTTTCAGACAGACTTTTCCACTGATAGTATGACTCTACTGACAGCAAGAGAGCTATTTTTTTTAGAAAAAGAACAATAATGGCTTTATTGTTTAAAAGTACTATGATAATAGTTTATATCTGATTACTTTGCACAATAAGCCCAAAGTCCAAAATGTGAAACACTGCCGAAAAAACAAAGGCTTCATATTTTCAGACTAAACAGTTATGTGATCACCAGTAGTTTTGATCAGAACTTAGTGCTGTTAAAATTGTTCAAATTTGTTAAAGGCAGAGGTTTTTAGGATGATCAGTAAAGAACTAATTAAACTGAATCAACAGGAATTTCAGAACATCCCACTAGATGCTCTCCTGACATTGATTTCATCAACAAAACAAATATTTTTGTCTCTGTTTCCAGAAAAGGTTCTTTATCTAAAGCCAACAGCTCTGCACCCAGAGCCTGACTGAACCCGAACAAACATAGATCTCAGGGCTTTGTGAACCTTGACCCCAGATTTGCAGTCCTTCAGAAACACACAAGCAAAGGTTTTTCAACAAGTAACTAAATTGTTAGCATAGAAATAAATTCACATCATGGACTTTTGCTCTGCACTCTTATTGGAGCTCCAGTAAGAGGGGAAGATTTTTCCTCCTAGTTATGCTCAGTCATGCATTCTCTGCATGCTGTGCTGCCCTGAAGGCCTCAGACAGAGAAGAAAAAAGCTCATAACAGCAAACAGTGATGTGACATAAATCCACAGTGCAGCTAATAATAGCAGTATGAGTGCTTAAGGTGAAAGGGTGAGCAAACTGTTCCTGTTTCAGTTGAAACTCTTTCCTCTGTTTTTATTTGTTCGAGCTTTCAGGGTTTGCTCGTTATTTGCTCTTCCTGACCTCCTCAGGTTCTCTGTTCCACCACATCACAATCAGTTGCCCTCTGTGACATTTTTCTGTGGACATTTTGACCTCGTATCCAGTGACTGACTGAGGAAGAGCTTTTGGTCAAGATGGAATAAAGAAGATAACGACTGATTCCCTAAAAGCACCACAGCATCTATACACTGTAAACCCGATTGTAAAAAGTAATTACTTAACACTCTTTCATTACTTAAAATTCATTATGCTGTAAAAACTCTGCTAACTCAAATTTGTTGAGATAGTGAAACATGTTCTTTTACATGTAACTCCCATGGATTAGTCTAAATTATTTTTATATTAATTCATTGTCCCTCAGATTTAAAGTCAAACTGAAACATATAGATTAAAATAAATAAAGGATCATTTTGTAAAAGGTCAAATTGTGTCTGTATGTACAGATGCTGGAAGGAAGGACCTGTAATAACGTTAATCAGGAGCTCCTTCAGCTCTACGACAGACCTCAGTCTCTTCATCTGCTCCAACCGTTCTTCTAAACAGCATCACGGTTTGGACTCCAGACCAGTTTATTGAACTTCCAGATACTCCTTAGAATCCGTTATGTCGAACTTGTTTCTGTAGGTTTCCTCCTCTGACTCACACGATTATATTTAAATCATCCACTTTGCTCTTCATGATTTCACCAGTTTTTGAGCTTTAAAAAAATATGTTGATGTAAGACTGATGGACAGTTTGGAAGTATTTGTGAAAACTTTAGCAGAGGTTTTAGTCCAACTCACAGTTAATCACGACGTTCCTTCATCAATAAAAGTCATAGCACTCCTAACTTTGAGTTCAACAGAGGAGCCGTCTTGCTTTGAAACTGAGACTTTTTTTTTATTTTATTTTCAACACTTCCCAAAGACTTTGAGCTTTTTCAGAAATGCCTTTGGTTCTTTATAAGAATGACTCCATAACTGTATTTTGACCACATTGTGGGATTTTTAGATAACTTGATAGTTCTGAATTTTGCAGCCTAGGTGTTAACACCTGCCTCCCTGTAATCAACGGGTTGGTATTTTAGGACTTAACTTTACCATATTCGTTATGTGTCATCTGGGAAATTCACTGCTTACACAACATATTTATCTCAAAGTTCAATATGAATATGTTTCAGTTTAAACACACTCAAAGATTTGCTGAACCATATCCTAAGCAAGCAGAGGCTTAAAGCTGCTGCAAAGTTATTTTAAATTAAAGCCTAGATTTGTGCACTGAAGAATATATCGGTCTATCCCAAAGCTTAAAGATCCTCAGCTGGGACATCATCACACAGCCCTGATGACCGACCCTCACTGTGTCTCTCTGCTTTTAGGTCCAACACCCGACGAATGTCTACAACAACATGACCAGCGTCAACTCTCCAGCCAGCCTGCTCGCCCGCAACCACTTCTACAGAAGTATGACTCAGACACAAACACACAAATCTGCGTTTAGTTCTGGATGCTTCTGTTTAAACAAAAGGACGAAGAACAGACAAATATTAGTTTGGGATCAGAGGTTGGAGCTTTCCTCATACTCTAGCTGAGGTGGGTAGTAACTAGTTACATCCAGATTGTAAGAATCCAGGACATCCAAGAGTAAAGAGCAAGATTCAGGACCAAGTTCACCTTAAGATGAGACTACAGAGTCATCTTACCACCACTGCAGAGCTTGCTGTAAATTGACAGCACTTGGTATGCGTGTTAAAATGAAAACTTGTGTGTAAGCCAGGGTTCGTACAAAATTCTGAATTAACTTTTTATGAAGAGAAATGTTTGGTGTTATTTGAGAAATTATGAGATGTGATAAAACAAATTAAAACAGTGACTTATTTGGACCTGTTTTCAGAATGATATCAACCCTATTGTTCTGATGAAGCAGGTGGAAAAACAGAGGCTCTTAAAGTTGATCTAGTTGGTGAGAAAGGAATGTGAAAGAAATCTTGACTCTTTGAATGAACTTCACATTTAATTTAATTTCAAATCCATACTCAGCCATCGCAGCATCTCAAGAGGCTCTAAGATGAGTCTCAAGGCACATCTGTTGAGATGAGAAAGTTGAGACCTGCCGATAGACGGGGGTCTTAAGATGTCTCAAGATGTCTTAGAAATATGTTTATCTTGAGATATCTTAAGGTAAAATATAACTGGCCACTATCCTTGTCTAAAGTTGATTAATTTATTTTATCTGCTGACTCAAAACAGAATGACAAACCATGTGAGAGAATCAGTGTTTGATGATAAAAAAAAATAAGAAAATAGATAGAAAATCCATTAAAATGTACTGATTTCATCAAGCTGATGAACTATTTGATCCTTTTTTCATTAATTATGATCAATTATTCTATTTTCCTTTGAAAACATAGTTAACTAACTAAAACCAAAAAATACAATACTTTGAGCTACATTCAATGCTTTTGTTTCCTTACTCTAACAACTGACTCCAAGTATTGGTTCATTATGTATAAACAGGTACTTTCTCCTGTTGTTATCAGTTTATTTTTCCTGGGCTGTAGCAAACTTCTCGTTTTAGGATGAGCTCATTAAGGTTCTACAGTGTTCGAATTTGGCTGCATGCCCATCACTCACAGGATGTTCTGTCCTTCACAGCTAAGAGAGAAAAGAAAAACAAGGAATGTTTAAACACTCATGAAAGATCTATGTGGGCTCACTGGAGTGTGCCTGATCTGCATATAAAAATGTTGTCTGTTAAGATTTGGATCAGAACCGAGAAGAAGATGTAACATTTCCTTCAATTATTAATGCTGATATGCAGCAAAGATTTACCAGGATTTAAAGGCAGTGAGACAGTGGTGAGGTGTGGGGTGTTGGAGCAGCTCAGTACCTCATCTGCAGCGTTGATAGACAAGTTAAAAGAAGAAGTGACACATATATTTAATTCTATACTTTTGCTATTTTTGTTGATCTATTACATCCAGTTATCAATAAAATACCTGAAATGTGCTGCTGTAATGTGACAAAATGGAATAGAGGTAGGAAAAGTTAAGCAAAGACTGTTTTAAGACATGAAGGCGTCATGAAGAAAAAGTAGGACAGAATTTTCCGTTGTGCTAAATTGGAAAGTATGTTCAGGAATCAAAGAAGGAGACTTTAGATAACTGCAGTAAAGAACCAGGACATCGTGCTGCAGATTTCCCCAGCAGAGGAAATCTCAGGATGAATGGGTTCATGTGAGCAGAGGCAGGTTGGGAATGCCGGATATATGAGCCAACTTTAAAAAAAAGCTTTGGCTGTCATCTGGTTCATGCACTGTTCACTCCCAGAGCACATGGTCGCACATGCACATGGCGTGTATAAGACAGGAGTAACAAAAACGATGGTATTTCTTTATACAGATAATAACTATACTAATCTAGAACCTTAGTAAAAGAAAACAAGATGTTTGTTTTTTTTTCAGGTTTGCCCTCAAGTCCAGAAATGATGAACTCCACATTTAGCTGTCAGAACGACTCAGCCATGTACAAACAAAAACAGGTCAACATTTGGATCAGTATGGGAGTTCCTCCAGGTAAAACCCCGACACACATGTAGTTCTCACTGCTTTAACGACATACATACATATAGTATACTATTAAATATACATCTATGACCATTTTTAATTTTAAAATGTATTCAATCAAAATTTTGTCCTGAATTCATATATTTGTCTGTATGCATTTATTACACACATGCATGGATGTATGTTCACAAGTATACATACAGCCATACATGTATGTATAACTATATTGTCTTTACAGTTTGGTATATTTTCTTTTTACAACAATAACAAAAAAAGTATTACATCTAACCAACACAAAGTTTATACGATGCTTCACATACAAAAAAAAAGACATTTATTGTACATGCAATGATGACAAAAAACTAACTTTTCTGCATCTTTCTATGGATTCGAATGTTGGCTTCATTTGCACAAAAACAGAGAGCATCACTTGTGGCTCTTTTCTGCTCAAGCTTTGATTGTAAACTGTAAAACTATCAGACAGGTGTTTGCAAAGTCAGGCAGGTGTTTTAAGAACTTTGAATTACTGAGTGTTCCTTGAGAAGAGATAAAAACTAAGCTTAATGCATGAAAAATGTGCAAAGTGATTTGACAAAAGTGTGCTTTAGAACACATCTAAAAAGAGGAGCAGTTTAGCAGAACTGGTTTAAGGGGTTCGTCCATGACTTACATTGTGCCTCAAATACCAGTTTTGTGTGTAAACAGTATTTACATACAAAGCACGTATAAGAGCGTGTACGTATGTGTATATGCATGTATGTGTATGCGTCTTTGTCTCTGTCCAACTGGGGTGCTTTAGATGCTAATGAGTCCTCTGATAATTATATGTCATATCTTTTAAGGACTCCCGGTGGCCATGGGAACCAAAGGATTATCGATGGAGTTTATTCTGGGTTCCTGCTTCACCCCAAACACCAAACCACCCAATCACCCCGGAGACCAACATGTCAAGTAGATAAATCAAAAGCATCTTATGGTTAACAGACTGAATTCATTTTGACACCCAGCAGTTTACTTGTCAAACAATAATGCAGAGAAACCAAAGTTTAAAAGGAAAACTTTTTTTGTCTGTCATATAATCCTAAAGTATGCTGATTGATTTCACTTGTTGAGTTTAATTAGATTCCTCATGTCTTGCTCTGAGATCTTGGAATGAATGTTTAACTGCATTCAGCGAGTCACTGACTGTATCATCTATATGATGTGCCCTATTTCATAAATTTATTTTTATAACTTTGCCTTGGGATTTATTCAACTAGTACCTGAGCTGTGTGTGCCTCTGCTGTTGAATAATTCACAACCTAACCAGCAGACTGATGTCTGTTAAAGAGGATTGTGTGTGTGAAATTATTTGTTGTTCTAACTGCAACGATTTCCTCAAAGAAAGGCCTCCTGTCATCAGTAGTTTGCACCAAAAGGGCCTTAAATACAGGAAACTGCTGTTAGGAATAATGCATCTAAAGAGAAGTTTCCTGAATCATCATGAACCTCGAGCTGGGATGTTCAACCACAGAGGAGGCTTCAGGAGATGTAAGGATCGATCAAGCTCCAGTGATATAAAATGTTGCCACCAGTCCAGAACAGTGAAATGCTTCCCAAATAATAAACCAGGGATCACAAGTGATCTGAAGTAACTGCTTAATAAGAAAAAAACAAGCCTTCAAGAAGGGAGTAATGGAATTAATGAGAAGTAAATGGAGGCAAATTTAGGTCAAGAAGAGAAAGCAAGGAGGCTTAATGGAAGAACAAGCTTCAACAGAACATTATCAGAGATGTGTGTTCAGGGATGAAGAAGATCACAGGCTTTAAGCAGAAGGAGCATCAGACAGATGGAAGTCTGGACAGAGCCAATGAAGTGAATACAGTCTTCAACAGGTTCAGTTCAGGAACAAGCTCAGCATCTTTCTCTCGAGCTCACAGTCACATGGACATCCTGCCCCCCTCTGCCATTGGCTCTTCTGCTTCTAAGAGTTTGTAGTCAGCCAAATCAGAAGATGGTGCTGTTCCCTCTGCATTTCACAGATCTGTCTCTAGAAGTCAAGTAAAGAGGCAACTGGAGAGTCTGTATTGTAATAGGTCACCAGGTTCTGATGGTGTCCGCCCAGAGTCCTGAAGGTCTGTGCAGAGCAGCTCTGTGGGATCCTACAGCACCTCTTCAACCTCAGTCTGACCCAAGAGAAAGCTCCAGTGATGGGGAAAACCTCCTGCCTTGTTCCAGTACCAAAGAAGACTCAGCCAACAGTCCTCAGTGACTATAGACCTGCTGCCCTGATATCCCACATCATGAAGGTCCTACAGAGACTTCTGTTGGTCAGCAAACAAACCAGCAGCTATCAGGATCCCCTGCAGTTTGGTTATTGCCTTGGACACATCTGCTTCACCAAACCCACAGTCATTTAGACAAGGCACACAGCACGTGAGGATCATGTTCTTTGATTTCTCCAGTGCATTTATATTATGAAGAACAGGTATAAACAGCAGTGATACTGGATTAAAAACGATGATGTACTAATAAAACCTTTGGAATTGTAAGGAAACTTTTTTTCTTCCTTTAAATACAATAGGAATATGTAAAACTGTTGCAGCCACATGCCGTCTGATTTTTCCCACATCTTTCGTATCAGTTTAGATTTCTCCTTCACGTCAGCGTTCTGCGATCCAGTGAGCATCCAGTGAGCTAGAAAAACTGCAGCGTGGAAGAACAAATAAGCTGCAGAGTAAAAACCTCTTTCAGCCATTCAGCTTCATCAAGCTTTGCAGCAGCTTTGCTCTTTGTTTGTTTTTCCTCTGTTTCAATGACAAAGAGCCACTGAATGGAGGACAGCGATGCTTACATAAGCCCATTTTACACTCATTTAGGAAAATCAATGCATCAGGATTTGTTGCTTTAATTTGTAGCAAGACTTTCATATACAGGTACAATTTATTTGTCCATCTTAAGATATAAGCAGATTATTATTTTGGAAAAGAAGTGATGAAAGTTTTTGGGTTTAAATTAAAGCTCCTTTGTGCCTTTTTACAGATGATGTTAAGATCAGTCCATGAAAACTAAATCCAGGGCATCATGTTTGTACCCAAACATTTTCTTTACTTTATTTCTGAGGATATAATCATGTTAAAATATTGTAAATAAATATTAGTAATGTAAAAAACCAGAACAATGTTCAGTCATGATCAATAAATTAGAACACGTGTTCCATTATTCATGAATATTACTAATATTATATTACAAGTAGTAGCAAAATAAGTCAGTATTTCTAAAAGAGGAAATCTGGAAAAGATGACAAGAAGAAATCCAGTTCAACACTGTTCCAGAGCCTTACTCTGCACAAATCTGATATTTGAAAAAAGCTCCTTGGAGGTGGCGACAGGCTAACCAGAGAACATCTGCGAGGGGCTGCTCTCTGCTGTGATTGGCAGTGAAACAACCATGGAGAGTAATAGCAGTGATGATAGTTTGGGGATGGAGAGGTGGAGGATTTGTGGAGTAAGATGCTATAGAGGCCTGCAGCCCTGAGCTGTTCAGGTTTGAGTCATTGCAAGATAAATGGGTGTAGGTAACGGATGGTTGGAGCTCCAGTCTGCAAATGATCCAAATCACATCCAAACTGGGTCGACCAGCATCTGATTTAATTTCCAAATAAATTCAATACTCTAAAATAGATGATATCTCCCTCAGTACCAGCTGATGTTGTGATTTACACTTAAAAGTTGACTCTACTCAAAAAAATGTTAGACATGGAGAAACAAATGCTATGGTGTTTTGAATCCTGCTGCAGAGTCTCTGAGTCTGTGCAGATAAAGCAGCAGGTACCCAGGAAAGTCTAACATAAAATGGGCTGAGAGTTTGATACAAAACTGCGCTTCAAAAATAAACGAAACCAAATCGCCAGTTAATAGAAATGCTTTAACTTTAGATAAGTGTGATGAATGGATGATGTATAATTAGCAGGAACTGGAGGGTTTTGGTGGAGCTGCAGGACTTGGCTTCCTGCTCTGATAGCTGTTATACAACTAAGTTTCTGGATTCAGCAGCAGCAGGAAGAGCTTCATTTTCCACTGTTTACATTGTTCCTGGAATAACCCTGGACCAAAACCATCAACTGTAACCAAAGCAAACACTCCTTCACCTCCTTGTATCACTAAATGTTATTTAAACACCATTCCATCACTGTTTTCAGAGTATTTGTCTAAACTTCAGAATGACCTTCTTACTTTACTCTTCAAAAGAAAGTCAGTATTTCTGATCATAGTTTACATAATCATAGCTGCATATCTTTTATCCAAAAGTGATGTAAAGCTATGGGTAAATTCTTAACAGTTTCTCCAAACATTTCAGATTTATTTTGGATGCTTAAATTAACTTCAGGAACCAAATAATTCAATAAAATCCCAAAACGACCCGAGTGGAAGTGAACACCCCCTTAAGAAAGCCACACAGTAGAGAAAAAGGACACGAAAGAAATCTGGTGAAAGATATGTCCAAAGACCCCAGAACAAAAGCTACACTAGTTATTGACTTGGGATTGAGGATGCAGGCCAAGAAAACTTCCACTTTTAAAGAAAATGCATCTTCAATCCAGACTGAAGTGCGCTTATAAGAATCTGGAAAGCATATTATTACAAGAATCATGAAGAAAGAAGGATCTCGTTCAGCAGCAAACCTTGTGTCAGGTTTGTTGCTTTACCTTCTAATATGACATCCCAATGAGTACAGAGCCAGCTCCAGACAGCCAAAGTCAATATTACTGACTGATCGGCATAAAGCACAGACTTGAATCCCACTGAAAATCTGTGGGGTGCAGCTAGAAGAGGGTTAAATCTGAGAAGCATCTAAGACACATGTGTCAAAGTGGTTGGCTGCTGGTTTTCTTTCCACCCAAGCAGTAGCACACCAGACTCCGTTCATCTCATCAAGTGAGTCTAGTCTTAACCT